>JANHFX010029742.1:80809-96867 GCA_027560015.1 Chloroceryle amazona
CCTTTGGGGAGGGAGGGGGGTTAACAGAGAGCATCTGTTGGGTCTTAGGGGCTGCCCTGACCCTAAACCACGACAGTGTTTCATTAGTATTTATCATTCACTAGAATGATAAACAATTCACTATTGTTTATTCCACTAGAAACTCACTTGCAAGATTGTAGGCAGTGTAGAAACTAAGTAAACCTATAAAGATCCCCAAGAGTCTGCATGGAGGAAAGTCTGACAAGAGTTTGTATACCAGTTGCAGGGACTATCTGGAAAGTGGCTCAACTGCTGTCATTCATAAATCTCAGTCAAACCCTTAACATTTCTGTAAAGGTGATACTGTGTGGTTAGCCTCTGCCTTGATTTTTTAACCTCCTTTTCTGTCTTTCCTTTACGAGCAATGATCATTCTACAAAAGTATATGTGTGTGTGTAAAGTGTATGAGATTTTTAGCTTTTGTAGGAATTTTGCTAGAAGAATCACCTGAAATAGAACCAGGGTGAAAGCAAACATGTGAAACTGCCTAACTGCTTAAACATATTCCTGCCTAATGAATTTGTTTTCATTCTATGACTGGGTGACCTATCTGGTAGATTAGGGGAAGGATGTTGATGTGGTCTACCTAGACTTCAGCAAAGCCTTTGACACAGTCTCCCACAGCATCCTCCTGTAAAAGCTGGCAGCCCATGGATTGGACAGGTACACCCTTTGCTGGGTTAAAAACTGTCTGTATGACCGGGCACAGAGAGTGTTTGTGAATGGTGCCGCATCCAGTTGGTGTCTGGTGACCAGTGGTGCCCCCAGGGACCAGTACTGGGACCAGTTCTATTCAACATCTTTATTGATGACCTGGATGATGGGATCGAGTGTACCGTTAGTAAATTTGTGGATGACACTACGTTGGGAGAGTGTGTTGATCTGCTGGAGGGTAGGGAGATGCTGCAGAGGGACCTGGACAGACTGAGTCAATGGGCTGAGGCCAGTAATATGAGGTTCAGCAAAGTGAAGTGTAGGGTCCTACACTTTGGCCACAATAACCCTGTGCAACACTACAGCCTGGGTGATGAGTGGCTAGAGAGTGGCCTGGCAGAGAGGGATGTGGGAGTACTGGTTGATTACCAGCTGAACATGAGTCAGCAGTGTGTCCAGGTGGCCTGGAAGGCCAATGGCATCTTGACTTTTATCATGAATAATGTGTCCAGCAGGTCTGGGGACATAATTCTAGCCCTGTACTGGCAATGGTGAGGCCTCACCTCGAGTACTGTGTGCAGTTCTGGGACCCTCACTTCAGGAAGGATATTGAGGTGCTGGAGTGTGTCCAGAGGAGAGCGACGAGGCTGAGGAAGGGACTGGAGGAAAAGTCTCATGAAGAGGCTGAGGGAGCTGGGGTTGTTCGGCTTGGAGAAGAGGAGACTCAGGGGGGACCTTATCACTCTCTACAACTACCTGAAGGGAAGTTGTAGTCAGATGGGGGTCAGGCTCTTCTCCCAGACTACTAGTGACAGGATAAGAGGTCATGGCCTGAAGCTGAGCCAGGGGAGGTTCACATTGGATATTAGGAAGCACTTCCTCATAGAAAGGGTGATTAGACATGGACTGGAATGGACTGCTTAGGGAGGTGGTGGAGTTGCTATCTCTGGAGGTGTTTAAGGCAAGATTGAATGTGGCGCTTAGGGATGTGGTCTAGCTGATGTCATGGTGTTGAGTCATAGGCTGGACTTGACTCAATCTATTTTCAATCCATTTACTGAGGGAGGGGGAAGGAGGGAGGGTGTGGAACCTTGAAGACTAGATGATGAGTAAAATTATAGTCTCAGAAAATGTAAAAACTTTCAGTTATAAGATCTCTTTCTTACAAGAGGTTTCCCTTCCTGCCCATTCCTTCTCAGTGGAAATCCATTAAAGTTAATTGCTCCTTAAGAAGCATAAGAATTATTAGATTACATAAGAATCCTTACGTGGAATCCTTAATACATAAGAGTCCTGTTCATCTGAGTTTCAACACAGTGGAGAGACCATTTTATACCAGTGTTTTGACTTTGGGTTCTATTCAAGATGCTTATTCAAAAACAAGATACTGCATATTGATTTTTACCCTATCTTGAATCCAGTTGTGCTTGGAACATGAACTGCAGAATTTACTAGTTACCTCTTACATCTGTGGTCAGGTAATTCTAACCTAAGATACATAGATCCTCTGTTACAGCCCTTTTACTCTGTTTTATTAGCCTGTTTGTTTTAATACAGATTCATAGGCTATGTTAAAGGTACCAGTCAGAATTCTCTTTAGTAATCACCAAAGTGTAATAGCCCCAATGGACACTGTTAAATGACATCACTCTGCATTTTAATAGTCGTGGTAGTCCTACCTTTCAGCAGGATACAGCGAGCTATGCTTACATTACTCAACTTCTCATTTATATGCTAATAACTCTCAAACGCATTTATTTGATTAGCATTTAATACTTTATAGTGAATCTAGGTAAGGCTAGTTCATTAGATGTACCATTCTGTTATTTTCATCTGGCCAATCTTATTAATGGTAATATTGTAATTAAGCATGTTGAAAAAAAAAAGAAGTAGGAACACAAAAATTAAACTTGTTGAAAATACATCACTGATCCAGAGGGAAATCATTAGAGAAGAACTGGATTATTGAAATACTAAAATCTGTGTGGAGTGCTACAGTACAGAGTGTGAGATTACCTGCTTGAGAATTAATAATAAGAATTTCAGATATAAAAGTTGATATATCAGTTCAAAATTGAAAGGGAAGAAAATAACTTGTTAGAGTGAGTTAACAATACATTTTATACATGAAAAAGGTATGCACATAATACAAGAAGATCTCAACTGTGGCACTGCAGGTAGAGGTTAAGAAATAATTAAAGTATTGCATGAAGTACCATCAAAATGTTATCTGCAGGACAGCTGCAGTTCTGATATTCACTAAGCAGAGTCTAAGTAGAACAGATAAGGCTATTAGGAGGAGAAGATAAAGGGGACTCTGTTATGAAATGGAATGTAATTATTTTGGTTGTTTTGCTAAAATGAATGAGAAACATGGTGAGGATATTTTCAGTGTCCATCTGAGAAGGTGACCACATGCTAAGAGGAATAAGTAAAACATCAATAGTTCCAGAATTTACAAGTTTCTCTGCTTTACTGCAGCATTGCTTGAGCACTACCGGGTCTTTGACTAGACAAATCTCCCATGACAATAAGGGAGGGATTTTAGATGTGCAAATTGTTCTGACAACCTATGCAACTCCTTGTACAACATTTAGATGTGGGAGAGAAAGGTGGGAATGGGAAATGAAGGTTCAAGAAGAATCTGTTGAACAATGAGGTGTGAGATCACTGTCAGGTGAAACTGAAACCATTGGTCAGGTCTTTTGTTAGGTGTACGTGGTTACACCTGAAGATGTGTGTGACCATGGCACCTTTGTCATACTTCAGATGCCTCTGTAATAAACTGTGTGGCTTCCTCTGGAAGAAGGAAAAAATCATCTTGTTACTGATATAACCTAAAAGATTTAATTCTCAAAAGAACAAATGGGCCCATAAATTTAAACTAAAAATCTAAAGAAAGTATCTGGCCTTGCCAGAAGTGAGATTCTAAATATCCTCCCAGAGATCTGTGAGAGAAAAAGCACTTTCAAATAGAGATTTATTTGTTTATCAGAGGGAGTATATGAGATATTTGTCCACAATAGCAGATGATGAGACTGAGATTTGGGGCCCATTCCTTTGCTGTCTTCCATAAATAACTGTTTGGGCTGTTATTCATCCATTGTTCTGTCCATACCAAAACAATAAGAGGTAAGTCTGGTTTTAAAATTAACTTGCTCTTTTGAAACTTTGACTTTTACATTGGTAGGGGAGACCACATACTGCATCATCTAATTAGCTGAAGGCATTTGAAGCAAATGTTACCATTTATGAAAAGAAGGAAGCAGAGTGACAAAGAATCATAAAATGGCTGGGAGGCACATAATGTAAAACTAAAACCAAAAGAACAGCAGTTTCTTTACCAAAAGTGATTTTTTATTATTATTATTTTTTTTAAGTTGAACACATTCCATTAGTCAAATAAGATTGCTTAAAGTTAACATGTTCTGGTGGTTTCTGTGGAAACAGGGTCAGAAAGCTATAGGTAGTCAGCACGCAACCGTTAGCTAAGGAGAGCTCTCACTTGCAGATTTCAGGAGCTTTCTGCCTGCTGGGAAACATGTACAAAGAGGCACCATTCAAAAATAGTCTGCAGAGTTTCAGAGTGGTGGAAAGGATGTAAAGGTTAAAAATAAAGGAGGTAATAGTCTAAAACTTCAGAAAAAAAAATCTGTATCAAAAATATATAAAAAATGTTTAAAAGTATAATAATTGCACTCTACAAAATATCAACTTTTTAGTTGGTTATATTATAAAATGTAGATTACAGATAATTTGGTATTTTGATGATAAATTTAATTGTAGTCACAGCAGCAACTCTTAATGAGTCTGTAGATAAGCATTCAAGCTCTGAACTGATAAGCTGTGGTACTATTATAGTACCTGTTACAGGTAAAAGACAACCTGCAATGGACATGGATACAAGGATTTCTTTAAAAGCCAACAGGATGAGAGCTTTTATCCTCTTTGACTACATACAGGAAGATCAGTCATGTCTGTCCGTACCCACGATTATCTGTCCCAGGTGTCCCTGGCAACGTAGGTAGCCCCTGGTGTTCCTCTCCATGCATCTCCCCCATCTCCAGGATCTCTCCACTTCTAGGATATTTTCTCTAGCCAGGTTCTTCACCTTTTTCTTTTTTGGTCCCCTTCTTCTTTCTAAGACCACTGTTTTGGGAAACCCTTCTTTTCCATCACTAGCCCATAGTTATCCTCATCTAAATAATTTGTGTGCAGAAGCACAACATGCAATCAACTGATTCTCCTCTTATGTTATTAATTAGGAGGATTCAAGACTTGCCACTTTTGTTCAGCGCAGGTGTTAATAAAAGTTAGAACCAGCCTGTGCCAGTTACAGCTAGCAAGTAACAGGCTTCTGCTTGAGAGTTCAAAAGTTCAGTTTTGGACATTCAGCATACAAACACACATAGACACCAATTATCTGCTGGCATTCACAGTTTAAATTACTTTTTCACCTATAACAGTGTCACATAGAACACATAGTAGCACTTGCATTAATGAATGTTCTCTCTAAAAAGATACATTCAAACAAGACCCGATTTTGAGAAATCAGTGTCTTCATGCTTTCTATAAAAGAAGTTGTGGAGTCAAAAAGAAAAGTGCCCCAAAAATCTGCTCATTTTGTAAGAACTGGAAAGAGAATTAGGAAAGGAAAAAAAAAAGGTGTGATAAGGAAAATTAAAGTGATCAGTCAGTCTCCCATGTTCTTCACATTTCCTGGCTATCACTTACAGATAGAAGTTGTTTTATTTTCTTTTTTTTCCCCCTATTTAACAATTTTAAGCACCTAACTATTCAAAACTTTATTTTCTGGATGTATGGAAACATATCTGATTGTCATAGATGGAGCTAAGGGAAAAATAAAAGGGAAAACCAAAATTGTTTTGTCTTTTTTCAGATTCCACACTTTGGCATAGAGGAATTTATTATGATGGCCTACTGATGGTGTTTGGCAGTGGTAGCAAAAATTTTCTTGGTACAGTAAGGAAATGGAAAACACATGGCAGCAAACCATGTCACAGAAAGACACTGCTCTGTTCCTGCCCTGCACCTTCTGGCTGAAGACACAGTGGAAGCTATGTTAAGTCAATAATGGGCTCAAGTTTAATATGCCTTGCCCTTTAGGCAAGCATAAAACAGCTTCCTCTGCAGGTTTTCAACCAATTCTAAACAAAACCTTGTTTGGCTTTATTACAAAACAACATTTTATTTTGTCCAGGTTTGCACATTAAAGAGAGGAAAGTGACATCCTCACAAAATGCTGCCTTTGAATTCTTGTTTTTATAGCTCCTTTCCTACTGTTTACTATTCAAAGACCACTCTGATGCAGGAACATGTCTGGCTGATTGGTCTATGCTTCTCATATTTAATCTCTCCTTTTTCTGTGACCTTTATTCCCATGGGACTTTTGAATATTACTCTTCTCTGAGTCCCTGCCTTTTTGATATTCATCTCGAATGCTGGTATCACTGCAGCTTCGCTTCAGCCTTTTACATAGTGTAAGGGCAAATGAATCACAAGAGACCTGAAACAGATAGATGCTAAAAGGTATGATAAGAGTGCAGGGAACTCTCTTTTCCTTTTCCACCCCTCCTTATGAATTTGCTCTGCTCTTTGCAAATTGTATGCAGGTATATTTTTCAGGGTTTCTGGACATGCTGAAATATAAAATAAGGTAATAATAAAAGGTAGACAAATGCATAAAAAATGAGATGGTGACAGTGTGGTCAGGGTGCTTCTGTCACAGACAAAAGGAAGGGCAAGAACTCTGTGAAGATTACCCTTTTAGAACCGTGTGATCTCTAGATGTTTTGTTTTTCCTTAAATCTTCTAGAACCTCATAATTAACAGTGAATCTGAGGTGTCATTAAAAAAAAAAGATGAACAAGAAGAAGTAATTTTCTCACCCTATAACTGCAAAGACGATCTTGACAAATATAACCTCCTCTACAAGCTTAAAAGTAGATTGCATTTTGAAAAAATTCTGGATTTTGTAGCTAATCTTTATTGTGGGTAGAATAAATTGTTGATCAGGAATACCTGAAATAGAAACTTCAGTCTTGTATGAATAGACAGCAATGGGCATCTTCATGTAGCATTGGAAGTTCAAATGTTGTGCAGGATTTTTTTACAGCACAGTATTTTATCTATCAGAAAACCAGTTTGTCAATATAAAGTGTTCTTAAAAAGTATTACTGAAAAATTGTATTATGAAAGTATTCAGGTCCAGATTTTAGTCTCAATAAAATGGGATAAAAGGCTGTAAAAATGGAGCTTTATTTTCAAATTGGGCAAAAGGGAGGCTTACTACAAGGATTTCTTTTCCATGATCATTACTTTATTATTTGCTTATGGGTATGTTCATGTGTGGCTGACAAATTCTGAATGGTAGGACTTTCATTCTGATGAAAATCCAGACCCAATTATATAGGTTACACAATGTTTTGGGGGCCTGAAACAGAAGGCTGAATGAGAAACTTTTGCTAAAGACATTGCTCCAGTATCCAAGACAACATCAGTGTTACCCTCAAAAGGTTCCTTATGCTCTGAACTAGCAGTAGTGCACCTAGTGCATTAAGAGCTTTCACATGAGAGGTAAAATTTCATGGGACACAAAGCATTTTGTTATTCAGCTCTACAAACTGCCTTTACTTTGATTGCTTTAATTATGGAAAAAAAAGTTATTTCACACTGTTACAAGGATAAATTCACTGATTTCCTTGTAATGTTTTCAGAAAAAAAAATACTGAGAAATCCAAATGAGAATCTAGATATTTACTGCAATCTGATTTAATTTGATCTTCTAATTTGTGCAATTTCATTCACTGATTCAGAACTTCCATCACTTTGCATTATTCAGAAATCACACAGTAATTGTGTTGCCACTAAGACATGTGTTCCACTATACACTGGAAGTGCCAAGTATATAAATATCTTGGTACTTAGTAAAGTCAAAGCCTGGGAAATCTAAATCACACTAAGCTTGATATTTGAATGACCATTTGAATGACCAACTGCTCCAATGTTTGACAACTATTCTGGGGAAGAAATATTTCCTAATGTCCAATCTAAACCTCCTCTGGTACATGAAGCCATTTCCTCTTGTCTTATTGCTTGTTATATGGCAGAAGAGACCAGCAACCACACCACTACAGCCTGCCTTTCAGGTAGAGTACAGTAAGATCTTCCCTCACACTCCTTTTCTTCAGGCTAAATATCACCCTTCTCTAGGTTCTCTAGACCCTTCACCAGCTTCATTGCCCTTCTTTGGACATTGTCCAGCACTGCAATATCCTTCTTGTAGTGAGGGGCTGAAAACTGAACACAGGATTTGAGGTACATCCTCACCAGTCTTAAGCACAAGGGGACAATCACTTCCCTAGTCCTGCTGGTCACACTCCATCTGATACACACCAGGATGCTTCTGGACTTCTTGACCACCTGAGCAAACTGCCTGCTCACATTCAGCTGATTGTCAACCAACACTTCCAGGTCCTTTTCTGCTGGGAAGCTTTTCAGCCATTCTTCCCAAAGCCTGTAGCACTGATGGCGTTGTTGTAACACAAATGCAGGACCCAGCAATTTGTCTTATTGAATCTTATACCATTGGCCTTGGCCCATTGATCCACCCTGTGCAGAAGAAATATAAAATTAAATAAAAGTGCAGAAATGGTTAGTATAGATCAATAGATTTCTGACAACAGTAAGACTCCAGAATTCTACCTACAAATATGCTGATGAATGAGCCTGTCATAGAATTTTTTTGGCCATATTCCATTATCAATCATATTAAACCTGTGAGGAATTCTGAATGGCTTACTTTAAGAAATAACTTAACAACCATCCCACAGCAGTAGTCAAAACAGTGGAAACCACTAGTCCACAGTGAGGCTGAATGGAAATACCAGCAACTGGAGTTGAAGACTTAAGTCAAAAAAAATTAAATTTTACAGCCTTGTGGCTCCAGAAGAGCCAGGGCAGGGGGGGGATATACAATTTGGGTTGTATGAATCAAAAGAGTATAACTGGACTTCTATAAAAGCAGATCCTTTGCAGCTATTGATGAAGTTCTAGTTCACTCTGCAATTTCTTTTCTCTCTGCATATCTAAGTTTTATTTCAATGGACAAAGTCTGTGCCACAATGAGGTTTCAGACACGGGAGCTAGGAAATATTTCTGAATTTCCCAGGTGGCACATGTCTATATTGCTCAGAGGAAAAAATATCCTCTTTTTATGTAGGTAATATTGCATAAATGTGCTTGTTTTTGATGCAGTTTCTGCTAATCTAACCCTTGTGTTTTCTAATTGGTAGAAAAAGGAAACAAACAAACAAAAAACAAAAAAGGTACTGTGGAAAAACTGAACAGGTGAGAAAGAAGGGATAGAAATATCAAAAATCCCACAACTTTGTACCATAGTAACTACTTCTTTTTTTTTTTTTTTTTTTTTTTTTTTTTTTAATTTTTATTTTTTATTTTTATTTTTTTTTATTTAGTCAATGGAAAAACTCACCTAACTAGCATTAACTACACACTAACTTTCCATTGACTGCACAATAGTCTTGCATGTATCAGAACCAATTTCAAGATAAATGACTATACTTGCTACAGTAATTCCTTGGAATTATAAACAATTTCATTATAGTTAAGCATTCTTTATGCCATAGAATGAGATCTGCCCTGTCAGAACATGTGTTGGAAGAAGTGGAAGAGGTAACAGGATATAACATAAACCGAAAAATCAGAGTTTCCATCTGCGACAGGCCTGCCCTGATTGGTTCTTTAACATCTGAATTAATTTTGAGAAGAAAAGGGAATCTGTTAAGAATCAGAAAGTTGTCTACATTACAGTTATCTTAAAACAGAGATGAGATACCTTATTACTTATCAGTTCCTAATTTCCTTTTCAATAACTGATACTTTGCACTTACAGAGGATGTTTGATCACAAACGCTCAAAGAAATTTTGAAATGTTGCTGAGTTCATCCTTAAAAGACCATTGTAAAAAAAATATTTTCACACCTGAAAAAACCCTCAGCAAACACAAAAGAGAAAAAAAACAACAACAAAACAGAAAGAAAACTCCAAAATTTTGAAAGGAAAATGAACCATGGGGCCAAACTGGGATTAGAATGTAGTGACTTTCTTCCCCTGATAATTGTAGGCCAAATGTGAATTAATTTTAAATTTTTCAGCTCCATACAGGACTTCTACCCCAAAAATTTTCTGCTTTTTTTCCCAGCCATGTAATTTGGTCAAATTAAAAAGCTTCCCTGGTATCTCAGACCTCACTGCAATTATATAACCTGGCTTTCTTGGCTGGAGTGACTATGAGATGGTGTAGTTCTTAGTCCCAAGAGAAGGAAGAAGTGGAAAATCAAGACCTCTGTGCTGGACTTCAGGTCAACAAACTTTGTCCTTTTAAGAGATCTGTTTGAAAGAGTTTTATGGCATAAGGCTCTGGAGGGAAGAGGGCTCCAAGAAAGCTGTTTGATATTCAAGGATCACCTTCTCCAAGCTCAAAAATAGTCCATCCTAACAAGCAGGAAGTTAGGCAAAAACCCTAGGAGACCTGTATGGTGGAATTTCCTTGGTAGATAATCACAGGACAGACAACACAATGTGTTACTACAACAGTCTTTCTTTGCTGCCATGGGACTGAAACTTATGAATGAGGCTACTACCCATGCCAAGGTTACTCTTGCCTTCTGGTTCATCCTCACTCATGAGGAAGTACTGCTTCTCTGCTCCTGGACATATGGAGAGCCTATATGACTTCTCTACTTTCCCTGTTACTGGTGACTCTCACTGTCTTGCAAGACAGACAATTTCTTAAAACTTTCTATATATTTAGATTTTTAACTACTTTCCTGTTTGGGCAATAGCTCATTTCTAAAATATTGCCATGTATGATCGACATCCTAGACAAGCCCTTATGAAATTTAGAGTAGTATCTTGCCTTCAGAGTAAACCTTCTCTTAGGTGATACACTTTAAAGAGATACTGAGCTTTTACTTCAAAGCTGTACAACCTTATTATTAACATCTTTTGCCCAGAATTAAAAATCTAGCTGAAATGTTAAATATGATTTTTTTTTTAATTAGGAATTAACAGGATAGTAAAAGAGATAAGGAGTGCATATAACATTAGAAAAAATTATACATGATGAATATATGTAACCCAGTCTGCTTTCTGACATGAAAGAAATCTAAATGCAAAACAAGTATTGATAAGAAACCCCAGACTCTGAGGAGGTAAAGAAAGTGCAGTGTGAGGCAAGTGAAGCCTGACTAGCTTTTTAAGACATTTAGTATCCATTGAGAACAATAGTAACAAAATGCAGCTAAATGCAGTCACAACTGCATTTTTATCTCCATTTTTCTGCCTTCTCTTTTTCAGAGTATGTGTTCTAAGTCCAAGACCTACTTTCATAGCTAGTTAGCAAGATATCAAATTATAACAGTCAAGATTTCAAGAAAATTGCAGACCATAACTGTTTCTAGACAATATTGGTATAATGTACTATATCTAAACTGGGAATAATGTAGAACATAGTTGGAACATGAGCCATTCACAAGTCATAATCTCCTCACACACAAATCCAAATGAAGGCCCATTAGATATAAATTATCACATCTGGGAATACTTAATATCCCACGCTGAGCAACAAATTTTCTGAATCCCTAAGTCAGAACAATATTCCCTTTCCACCTGAGCTTCTTTCCTGAACACAAATCATACGACCACTGGATTTCCCACAAGACAGAGACCAGTAGCTTCCTACTTTTTTACTATTTAACCTGGAATAGTTCTAATTTCATGCTTAGATGAAGTAATATTAACATAAATGTCAAGAGGTTGTAAATAACGTGAGACACTTAAGATCAGGTGATTAAAGGAGAAGTGGACCTCACCAAATATATAGCAATAGGGTGTTCAATATTTCAGTGGCAGAAACTGTTGGTTTGACAGTTATTGATGGTATTTGCAGTGCTCAGAAGAACAATTATGTTATGTTGTTCTTTAACTGATCAATAAGTTGCCTATAACAAAAGCATAAAATTGCCTTTGGTAACTTCTCCTAAAGTGCTTCTGACCATACAAGATGATATCTATGAAAATAACTATGTGTTTTGCATATGTTAATAAATGATCTTATCAGTTGAATATCAATCATGGACAATTGCTACAGTGTTGCTTCTTTGCTACAGCTGTCAGCAGAATAAGAGCACTGGAGCAAAATTCCATTCCCCAGTATCATATAGAAAAGCAACCCTTTCCTGTACTTCTAGATTCTGGGCCAATAATTACCTCTGCAAGGAACTACATCCATCATTTACATCCATTAGATTACACGCGCTTTGGCAATGCTGCTGGTTTGTACCTGCTATAATTCAGTTGCAGAGAACAGCCCACAGTGAACTCAGACTGTGCATCCTTTTATTAACCTTGGAAACACAAAACTCTCCTTGATCATCTACTAATATCAGTGTATTATACCTACTTTGTACACGTGTCAAAGAACAGGCTAAGCCTGTTCTGACAGCTTGTATGAAAAGGTGTGCAGAATTTAATACTTCCAAAATTACCTCCTACTAGAGCCAAGTGTGGTTTTCGACTTCTTAAGATAAATCATTTAAATTAAAATGTAGAAACAAAAATTGTTAGGTTAATAAGCATAGAATTTTGCAAATCATATTCTTCTTGGGTAATGCAACTATATTTTTAAACAGCGAAAGCTTCTTACTTTCTACCATTTTTATCTTTTTACTAGAGTATAAAAATTTAAATGAATAAATGTATGAATATATATATGATGGCTATAGTGTGATTGTGAAAAATCTAAGAGCAGGACAGTAAATAAATGGGTTTAACATCTGTTAGTATGTGCTTTCATTAAAACTCCTTGATACCTGGATAAAGAGAAAAAAGACAGTATTACTGTGTATACAGACTCTATATTGAACTGACTAAACATTTATACTGTTGTTATTATTATTCTTTTAAACAAACACTAACATGCACTAGAGACCAGTGAATTTAAATTTGGGTGGTAACACAGCTGGGTTACAATCATCATCTCAAAACTCAAGGATTCAGGATTGTCATGGAGAGTAGATGCATAATTCATCTTAAGAGTTTTTTGTCTTGATTGTAAAGATATTAAATGGTTTGAACACCATTTGACACCAATTTTAATCCCACAGGAGTTTTGTTTTAATGCAACAAAGCTAGATTGCCATGTCCCTTCTGTCAAGATGTCACCGAGAACCCTCCCATAAACTGTGCCTTAAAATAAGCGAAGATCCATGCTGCTCAGCTTCTCATTGGCTTCTCTAAAATTCCAGTATCAGAAACTCAACAATTTGATCAAACTAAATCACTTCTATCAGTAAAGGATTGAATGTGGAGTTTGCTTTCACTAGGATTGGACTAAGTAGGTCAAAACCATTTAATTGGGGTTTTTTATTATTAATATTTATTTATTCCAATTGAATTTCATTACTACATCTATACCATTCACCTTCCTAGGAAGTTCTTCTGTTTACTCTGGTCTCTGCACTTCTGAGATTAAATGAAATGGGCTATTATGGAACACAAGTTACACAAGCACATGAACAATGCAAATAGACAAAAAGAGTAAATAAACAGAAATCTTTTAATAGATGCTTTAATTTGCACAACATAAATGATATACACAGGTCTAAAAGTTAATTAAAAAAGTTGATTGTTGACACTATGGGTCATGCTTTTCATGGGCGGCCTTGAGTATAATGGTTTTTACTATTTTCTATGTATAAAGATGCATTGTAAAATGCACACCACTTGAAAGCAAATTTGTTAGTGAACTGCAAAAATAAGGAATATGCAATCTAAATTGTATAACTTTAAATTTATAAGCATGATAGACAAGTGTGGTAACTTGTGTATTCATCCCATTAATATATAATTCTGAACTGTTAATATGCAAACTGTATCATAGTGCTCTCAGCATTTTAAGCAAGAGGATATCTGTGTTCTACTACAGAGCAGAAGGCCAAATTCTATAATACCTTAAAACCTTTGAAATGATGATGAATTGATCACACTAACTGATAATAACGTGTCTGGTTTTGTTAACTCTGCTCTGCTTCACTCAGTCTTGAGCCTAAGGTGCTTTTACTTTCAGAAGCCTTTTTTTTTTTTAGGGGGGGTGGGGTGTCATCCTTACTATTATATTTCCCATTCCCTTTTAATTGTAGTGCTAAATCTTATTGACTGATATTACAACCAACTTGTAGAATGTGACAGGAGCACCCCTTTTACTTTAATTCTTTTCAGAATGAATTCTACTTTCTTCACAATTTTGGATCAGTTTCATAAAGTGTTAAGGATCTCAAGTATTAGCGTGCAACTTCTCTATGCAAGAATCACATTCCTGTAAAAAAGAAATAATAAATCAAATCCATCAGAACCATAAAAATCTTAAGTGAGCCTAATGATCACACTATGTAATTAAAATGAAGCATCTAATAAAAAAAGTTTCACTCTGTTTCATTGAAATACTGGGAGTTTAATATGCATCTTAATTAATGGACTTACACCTTCAACCAAACCCCTTAGTCTCTGGAATTTGGAAAAATGCAGAGTTCAGATAGTCTTGAAACCTAATGATCCAGCTGTGCTAATTAAAAATGCTGAATTATTTATCCATGCATCTCACCTTTTTAAGAGTACAAAGAATGTAGAAGCATGTATTCTTTCTTTAGTCACTTTTCACTGATGTGTGACATGTTTCTCAAAAACTTGCCTTGCCATCTGCCCTGGAGCCTTCAGGGAACATTGTTGAGTGTAATTCTTACAGGATTTACTATGACAACATATTCCACATGACCCCCCTTATGGAAAATATAAAGTTCCTTAATGTAAATCAGCCTTACAGAAGGCTACATACTCATCCTGGTAATCCTGTTATGGGTAAAGTTCTTTACAAAAATTCACTTATGCATTCATTGTATAAGGATGAATGAAATGAAGATTTTGAAGCAAAATGCAACTCTGAACTTATGCATATTTGCCTCATGAAATGACAGTGGCCTAGTGTTAGGATCAGTGTTATCATTTCCCTTTTCTTTATACCTTTTTTCTTCCCCAAAATCTCAACAAAATACTTTATAAAAACAAGCTATCCAAGAAGATAATTTGGTTTGGAGTTAATTTATAGGGAAGAATAACATTGATATCTTGTTATTTCTCCATCGTGTAGGAGTTAATTTGTTATTAGTACAATGCAGTGACAGACCCTGTTTAACTGGAGCATAAATGAAGGAATTTAAAGAACTAAAGCATCACTAAGTGCCATCCTTATTCAAAGACATTCATCTATCAGGGTAATTGTTAAAGTATATAAGCAGTCATTCATCAAATGAAAAGTTTTGGCTTAATAACAATATGATTTACAAATGTGCTTATAATAAAGTATTTAAATGGACAAAGAAAAATTAAGCCAATAGGACACTAATTAAAATTAGTCTATTAGAAAGAGGCTTCAAAATGTGCTCAGTAAGTATCTGAAAGAGAACATGAGATTGTATTAAAGGGTATTTTTGTCCTTCTGCAAAATCATCAATTATCAGATTGTTAACTGATAGGACAACTCAGCCACTCTATGACTTCATCGTATGAGAGGTGGATCAGTTGCTTGAAATGGAAAGCCATATGTGAAAATAATTTCATAACCTGTGTGGAAGTATCATGTAAACTCTATTCAGCTCAGTATTAGATAGAATGAAGACAGATTTTTTTACAGACACATCTTTATGTGGAAATTGCTTGTGAAAGTTAAGGCAAACCCAAATTAATGTACCAATAGACTTCGATTCCCGAAATCTGATCAAGTGCATCTGAAAGTAACACACTGCAAACAACACTTTTCTCTCTATTAGTCACACACACACAGAGGATCACACACACAGGATGTCAGGGTTTGGAAGGGGCCTTGGAGATCTTCGTGTCCAACCCCCCTGCCAGAGCAGGATCATACAATCTAGCATAGGTCACAGAGGAACGCAGCCAGGCGGGTTTTGAAAATCTCCAGAGAAGGAGACTCCACAACCGCTCTGGGGAGCCTGTTCCAGTGCTCTGTGGCCCTTACAGTAAAGAAGTTCCTCCTGATGTTAAGGTGGAACCTCCCGTGCTCCAGTTTACATTCATTCCCCCTTGTCCTATCACAGGGCATGAATGAGAAGAGGCTGTCACTTTCCTCTTGACACTCAGCCCTCATATATTTATAAACATTTATCAAATCCCCTCTCAGTCTTCTCTTCTTCTCCAGACTAAAGAGCCCCAGGTGTCTCAGCCTTTCCTCCTAAGGCATGTGTTCCAGTCTGTTCATCATCCTT
>JANHFX010029742.1:96967-111416 GCA_027560015.1 Chloroceryle amazona
TCTGTGTTGTCAGCAAACTTGCTGAGAAGACATTCTATCCTGTCATCAATGTCATTGATAAATATGTTGAACAGGACCAGTCCCAGCACTGATCCCTGGGGGGACTCCACTACTTACAGCTCTCCAGATGGACTTGGCGCCACCGACCACCACTCTTTGGACTCTATTGTCCAACCAGTTACTAATCCATCTTACTATCTGCTCTTCTATCCCACTCTTCCTGAGTTTCTCCACAAGGATGTTATGGCAGACTGTGTCAAAACTCTTGCTAAGGTACAAGACAGACTACATCCACTGCTCTTTGACTTTAATATCCAGAACCAGCACCAAAGTCCATGAATGATAGACTAGGGAACACAGCCTAAAAGATTTCTGAAATGAAAATAGAGAATGAACTGGTCTGTATTTTCCTCCTGCATTTCTTTATTTATTTATATTTTATTTCCTTGAAATATTTAATTAGCAAACTGTACCGTCAAAGGACCCATATATCCAATGACAGGTTAATGTTATGAGTCTTGCTGTGAGGACCAACTGTGAGTATTCCGGCTGTCATTTCTCTCTTTGGTTGAGGTAATCTGAAAAATTTTGATGAAGGAAAAAAGGGTAAGGTGGATGGATATTCTGTACCCTTTTAATGCAGAGGTACTAGACCTGGCTCTTGTTCTAATGAATTTAGGTGAGAACCACTGAGAATATAATCTTACCGAAGTCCAAATTTAGTAAATAGTGAAAAAAAGGAAATCTTTAATTTATCATATTAATGTATATATCTTTAAAAAAAAAATAGTACTTTTCTTACTGTTATGCTAAATGCCATTGAGTCTAAAAACACTGACATCTACAAAGGCAAATATTATATTTGTCTAAGATTCACACTGAAGGTCAAAAATTTTCCACTGTCATTCTTCTCCTGATAAGGGGAAAAAAAACAAATAAAAGAAGACATAAGCCTGGAACTTGCAGTTCTCACATAGCCAAGATTAAATAACACAAAATCAACACTATCTTATATAAAGAATACATAAATAAATGAGCCACTGGGCCTTCTTTAAAAAACATACACAATCATTAAAGGGCTCAAGCAAAGGAATTTTTCCCCTTTTGTAGTTCACATTTAATGTATCCATTTTTCCAAACTTATATATCCCTACTGTATTTAACTATTTGATCTTGAATAAAAAATTTCAATTCATCACATCTATATTAGTCATGCCACAGACTGCTTGACAAGAAGGTGCTTGTGTAGAAGCTGCTTAGAGTAGAACATTAAGTAGTGCTACATTCTAAGCTACATAAACTATAATTAATTTTTATCTTCATAAACTGTCAATAGGGATGCAGTTTTCTCCGGAATATTCATTGAATAGTAACTTCAATGAAACAATACTTATCAAGAGTATTTAACCATAATATGTCTTTGTGACTAATTCCTTGGTTGTTTTTGTTATTTACAAGGAGGTATCTAGTAGTAGATAGTACAGAATATGTTAACACTTCATGTCACAATGCAACAGGGGTTACAGATGACTAAGTTCAGACATGGAAATGGTAAATTAGCTGAGACTAATTGCTGAGACTAATTTAGTCAGGCTAACTTAACTCTACTCATTTCCACACTAATTCATCCACGGCTATTGTGAATCTCTGTATATAGTACTGAACATATAGAAACCACATATATCCCTTACTGATGAGTATGTTAAAGAGTTATGATAAGAGGAATAAACAGCAAGTAAGCACCTAGCAACAGTTGTGCAAAATGACATGCTATACAAAATAACATGTTTGAAACTACAAAAACAATGTAGACTTCAGTAATGTAGTCCAAGAAACCACAAAACAAGTCTGAACAGATATAATACTGCAAGGCAAGACAAAAAACAACAAGGTGAAAAGTACAAACTCAAACATTCTGCTCTTGTAGTTCATATGACCATGCTATCAAACCTTAGCTAGCTGAGGACAATTATTTCTCATGGTTCCTGGAAAGTTTAGTTCTTTCAAATTGATTAACGGTGTTATTTTTCTCTGTTTTACAGAAATAAAAGCTGATGTGATATTAATGGAGTCATTCAAGGTCAGGCTTGATGGGGCTCTGAGCAGCCTACTCTAGGTAGAGATGTCCCTACTTGTTTAGGAAGGTTGGACCAGATGACCTCTAGCGGTCCTTTCCAGCCTAAAACATTCTATGAGTCTATAATGTCTTCTCTTTTACTTGCGAGCTATAATGAATTCTCACTCTTCCAGCAGATATGAATTTGATGTGATAATAAGACATCTTGCTTATTTTTATACATGTAAATTGTTTATAGGTTACTAGAAACATAGGAGAACATGTTGTTAGATGCATGGTCAATTTTGTAATTTTTTTGTTATTTGTGCCATTTTTGTTATTTTTTCTAGAAAAAAATAAAAATCTGTGATGAAATGTAACATACAAATATAAATGAAAGCATGATGGACAATTTGACTAACCTAGACTGTGTAAGAAAATCTCAAATGGAATAGTTAGCAGATGACACATTATGTAGCAGATCCAGTACAATCAATTTTTAATCAAAACTATGGCCTATATGCTTGTAATCAAAACTCCATTCATCGCTGAATAATTTTAATAGAGTTAAGCCAAATGTAGTCATTAAAGGACATTTTAAATCTTAAAATTGCTTGACTCAAAGGTAGTTAATTGAACTCATTCATAGATTTATTTTCAGATTTAGTCTTTGCTTTTAATCTGTCACTGTGAAATTTTTGATAGTTTAGTTTTTCTTCACGTCCAGTATCAATCTTCCCTAACTCATATAACCTTGTAATGCCTTTGAAGACTTCTTCACAATCGTCTGTATTGAAACAGATTATTGTGACTGTATTACACCATTAAATCCTATATTCATCTTTCAAATCTAAAACTTCTTTTAATATTAAAAATATGATTTCATATTATAATTATTGTTTTGAAAATGAGGGCAAGTCGATTTAATCAGAAAATTCAGTCAAGTGGTACAGACAGTAAGAGGGCAAGAAATTTTGCTTATGACTTGGGTTGGTATACCTTACATCACAGATAGTGTTGTAATTCTGGAACCTACACAACTAGTGTTAGAAACTGCATTTAAAAAAAAAACAAGCATGGAAACATTTACCTTCTATTTAATGACAAGAATACCTGTTAAAACATTATTGTGAACTTTAAAATTGACATGAATTTTTTAATAGTGAGAATTTTTTATACTCTGATGAGGTCAAGACAGAAATTTTTTTAACTGCAAGAGGATCGGACATTATACTGGTCTCTCTGGTGCAATTAAATTGATACTTGCACCCATAAACAGTCTCAGTAGAGAGGTTGAGAATTCAATGTGTGCTTGGAAATAACCACATTTCCTGAGGAAAATACATAGTCACCTGGACGGGGCTGTACTGGGGATTCTTGCCCTGATTGGTAGGGAAACAAAGAAGTATTGTCTCCAGGTTATCTAAGCGACACAGAATCACAGAATTTCCTCAGTTGGAACAGGCCTTTAAAATAATTCAGTCCAATCATTAATGTAACACCGACAAGTCCTCAACTAAATCATATCCCTAAGTACTATGTCTATACCACTGCCTTGGGCAAGCTGTCCCAATGCCTGATAAACCTTTCAGTAAATAAATTATTCCTAAATTTCCCTTGGTGCAACTTGAGACCTGTCATATAACAAAAAATAAATTTCTTGTGAATACCACAAAGTATATTTTTAAATTCATTTATCTTATATAAGCAGTGTCAGCTTAGACTTCATTTATTACTAAGAACTAAAAGGATTTTAAAAGCTCAGTTTCACTTAACTGTGGACCATAACTTATTTGTAAACACTGTAAGGCTAGCAACTGTTTCAGACTTTGCTATGAAGAAACAACAAAATATTTTCGTACACCTATTTTATTGGTCTCAGATGTAACAGAGTGGAAAAACATTTTATCAATACTGTGTTGACTTAGGATTCCCCATAAAACCTTGGAAAGTAGTAGCAGAATAAGTAAAAGAGAAAAAAGTAACTGCAGAGAAGAGCATTAATGAAACATGTTATATGCTGAGGTGAGCTAAAAGATTTCTGTATGTTTTGTGAGTCATTAATGTAAACTGAATTTTTTGTTGCCCCTGCATCTTTTTGAGTGAGTTTTTAGTATTTTTTATTTTACAGTAAAGTGTCATCTTCAAAACTTTGTTCATCAAGGTTACTTTCAAGATATTTTTTATTAAATAATGTCAGAATCAGTCTAATTTAGCAAATTTTCAACTATCGCTTTACATTTTACACTTTTTCACTAGAAATTTTTCTTAAAAGAGGGATTTAAGGACTTTCTTTGATCATGTTGATGCACTTTTTGTTGATAAACTGAAGTTAGGGCCTTCTTTTAGGTAGAAAATTTGTCTCATGGAGGCATAGAGTTATAAAATTGATTACAAAAATATATATGTACAAAGTCCCAAGTGTCTGATCATTATTAAAAATCTATTGCATATTGAGTTCATCAGAAATCTTACCCAATACAAATATAAGAAAGATTGTAGCAGTTTGTACAAAAACCTACTCTTACATTAGTAGCCATAATCGATCTTCTTTCTGAAACCGTTGTCTGTTAACTGTCACATAAATCAGTGACTCTCCTTATATCAAGAACTAGTATCTCAGACAATTTTAAATATGAGAATGCAACACTAAAATGCTGCGATTTCTGGAAGTGTTTATTTTAAAATTACTTGCCAATATTCCTTGCCTGTGGATAAATCAACATCTTGTAAAGGAGAGGACATTGACAGGTAGGAGGCCTCAGGCATACTGTCCCCCCATCAGTTACTTGCTGTAGAGGTCTGAGATGACATTTACTACCCTCTTCCCTCTCCCATACATGTTTTTATTGTGTATCTAAGTTATTTGTCTCTTTAGGGTTACATAACTAATTACATAACTAGATAACTCCAAACTCGGCAACCTGAAATTGGACAGATTGATGATAGACATACTGTCATATTTAAATTTATGTGAATCCTTGTATGGTAATTCTGAAAGGCCTATCGGCCTCACCAGTTGGTCTGAGCATCCTGCTTCTCCATATAGGATAGATGCCTGCAGTGCCATAATGTTTCTGTACAGTACTTCCTGCTACAGGGAGTTAATGATCTCAGCTCACCACTTTAAGCACTCCTTAATGTCAACAAATAGTAGTTAAAGGTGGTAAAGTACTATACCATCGGATAAAAGAATGTGTCATATTTTGAGGTGGTACTAATTAATGATATAATAGTCCATTTTTCCTCTCGCAGTGAATAAACTCAACTGGGCTAGGTCATGTGGAAAAGGATGGGTATGAGGGACACAATGAATGACATGTAAAAATGTCATAGTGATACCACATAGGTTTAATAAAGGAAATATTCTACTTCTCCTCTCTCGTGTGTACTTGATTTTCAGTTCTAGATGAAGTCCAAGTTCCCCAATTAATTCTTTATATAACTTGTATATGCAGAGTTTCCTGATTCCATACAATATTCCAGTTACATAGCATAGCAAATTCACTGTGTTTAGTTTAATGTGTTTTAACAGTGATGTGTTTACTGTTCAACTTTTTTTTTTCAATAAGAAGTTATTTCTCTGTTGGCTAGCAAGATAGAATAAAATGGATATATATCTCTCATTCAAGATGACCTATAAGTTTACCTCTTTGAATGTATGACCTGCAAAGCATAGAAATCAGATATCTGTGACCTTTTCCTGAGGCTTCTTTGAAATATGGACACTATGTTCCCTTATGAACACTTTTCATTGTTCATTACTGCTAATACTGTGTTTACTGCACAAGGTCTCTTCTTCCTAACTGTTATTTATTGAAGCCCTTTGCAATGTCTCCATAGACAATTTATCAAACTTAACATTATGTTATTAGAGTTTGGGAATAACCAATTGACACACATATGATATTACAAATTTTCAATTTATCTACTTCAACGTAGTCTTGTCACAAGTATCTAAAAAAAAATCATCGAATACAGAGGTTACATGTCATCTCTTGGTCTGAAACAGGCTAAAATTCTGACAATGCTACATCTATCAGGCAACTATCTAGCCTAAATAAAAATATTTAAGACCATATTTCTTTCCTCTGATTATTTCAGGTTGACACATAGTTTACTTCTATTTTTCTCACTAAGGGTTCAATCCAAATAAATTAGTTGGTCTTGAAATTTCTAACCTATTTGAAATAATTGGTAGAATAGCCATAATGTGGCATGCAAGTTCAGAAATGTGTGCAATACAGGAGGAAGCTATTTCTGAAAATGAGGTTACTTCAAAACCAGAATTTGAACAAGGATGATGGATATTGTAATTCCTACTGAATCCTTATCAATGATTATACTTTTCATATATACACAAAATATTCATATCATTCAATATTCAGCATACTAATGAGAACACACCACATGAAACTTGTAGTGGCTCTTCGTGATACAGCAGATTGTCAGAATACAATCCAATATTTTGTCAGAATATAATCCAATAATCCAAGCAGTGACAAAAACATCCAATTACGCATGCTTTAAAATCACCACATGAAGTTGTTACCAGTATTTGTAAAATCATTTGCTCACACTGCTTCAAATTTTTTGTACTACATGTTTGTTCTGAAAAATCTGTTTTTGAGGAGGCGTCTCAGGTGTGAACATGGAAGGCTGAAAGGAAAGTAACTTAAAACACATGAATATTATGGCACAATAACTGTTAATCGTTATGACCAACTGCATTGCACTTAACACCTACAAACCTATGGCTAGTGATATTGTGTGAGAGACTACCTGACAAGTTGCTGAATGGACATGTGTCTCAGGCAACATGAATCACAGAATTAAAGTTTGGTGTGTTCCAAAGCAAAAATTTACTTATTGCTCATCTGTAAACCTGACTCATAAAGAGTCAGAAAATAGCTTATTCTCTCTTATTCATTATCTTCCTTCATGTAGGCATTTCTCTGTGTCAGTGTGTGTATGTGCAGTTCCCAAAGTGGTACAAAAATAAAACCAATAAGCACATCCAAGACTTTCAAAAAATGCTCCTACTAATGCCAATGGAAATGAATAGCTAACCTCGATCCAGTAGTCATATTTTTGTAATAATCTGGCATATACTGTTAGCAACCCTAAACAAAGATATGAATGTGGCTAGTATCAGCATTATTATATGAATGCATGGGAATGTGAGAACCTATTATTAGAAATCAAAATGTTATATAATGCTACTGCCCATGCATTTGGTAAATACCAAATCCTTTTAACATATTCTGCTACCAGTGCTGAGTATCTATCAAGGCTATTTAGCTATCAGCCTCAGAATTATAGTTGGCTGAGCATCTGTCAATATGCAGCCTTAAGATAAAGGTAGGCATGCTACTTTATGAATGACACATGATACCTGGTTAGGGAAATGAAGAAGCTTCCCAGCACACCATTTCTGACTGCATTCAAACTGCAGATTAAGCTGCAAGCAGGGCTGGTTTAGTATGCTGTAAAAGTTTCTGACTGTCTGTTACATAAAATTCCCTTTTCCCCCAGTGCTATTAGAACCCATATGTACACTTCTTCCAATCCCCTCCACCATCAGGAATGAAAAGAAGCACTTGCCTAAACCAGACTGCCCCTGTTTATCCTTTTGCTTTCTGAATGCTTCAGTGTCTCAAGACTGTTCCCCTACCTAAACTTTTCTTTCCCTCTGTTGAACTACTGGCCCATATGGAAATCAAATTTTACACTGGGAAAATACAGGGAAAAAAAAATCAGAAACATTCACCTTTACTTAAGTTTTTCTTGTTAGCGTGCCATGGTATTGTACATATTGTACATGTTTCAGTATATAAACTCTTTCAAATATATGGTATCTAATCTGTTTATAAGTCTTTTGAATACTAGCCCTACAAAACTGCATGTAGAAATACAAGTTAAAAATTTTACACTGCACATGTCCATGAAGAAAAATTTACATTTGCATAAAATGAAACATTAATTTCTTCCCCTTGAGATATAGTGAGACAGATGACTTAAATGAGAAAAAAAAAAAAAAAAAAGAAAAGAAAAAAGAGTTCTGGTGAGACTAGAGAGAGTAAAATATTTCCTCTTCTCTTGATTCGAACCCCACCAGTCAGAATAGAAGCTCACTGGTTTAGACATGAGGAAACAAATTTGTTATCCCTTAAGGTGTTGCAAAAGATGCAAATGAATATTTTAAGGAAAGAAAAAAAGTCCCAAATCTACTACACAAGATTTAAAGATTTAAAGTCCTGTGTCTTGATAGTTTAATAATACAACACAGATTTCTGGGAGCATGATATTCGTTTTATCTTTTCCATCGATGCATATGTGTGTATTTCTGAATAAAGAGTTAAAAGGTTCTCTTTAGCAGAAAAAATCATGTATTTTTATAATGCCTCCATACAGCTGTTATTCCTCTGGAGGAGAAGAACCTAAATATATGAACCTATTGCTGTCTGAGCATTAAAATCAATAGATTTCCATAGTTATGAGAAAAACAGGCCTTTGTTAAACAAAGCAAGACTCAAATATAAACAGCTGAGGCAGTGTCCAGTGGTACAGGGGGGTGGTCTAACAGCGCTGTGATATAATTCTGGTAGTTCTGTAAGGTTTCTTTCAGTGTCTGCATGGAGAATTGTTTAATTTGACTCATTTCCCTCCTTGTTACAGGGTATTCCTTTGTTGTGTGAAACTTTCATGTTTCTTTCCAGATAAAATCCATCTGATCTGAGGTGAGCTATCTTTTTTTTCTGAGGAAATAGAATTGTATTTCTTTGCAGCTTGAATATTGTATTGTAGTTTTTAATATGGAATATTAAAGTTTTGATTGTTCTGGAGCCTGACTTGCCTGTGCAGAAATCAGGTAATGACTGTAATTCTGCTGATGATTATTAGTGGACAATATAGTAAACCCCCACTGAATGACAACTGCTGATGATTCTGCTGAAAAAAAATGCAGAGGGGCGACTGTTTAGGGTTTGGGTGGGATCAGGGTGCCTCTGAGGAAGATAAAATGAGTATCTGTGAACTCTGGGAACAGAACCTGTCATTTGGAAAGCATCTTATTGCCATCCTAAGGAATGAGAGAGACTAGTGAAAGACATAGACCAAAGAGTGAACTGAGATAAAGTAGCAGGTGCTTGCAAATGATAAATGTGCTGCTGATGCCTTGAAATCAAGATATGGTGGGTTTTGAAGTCATGTGAGGAAAAAAATCTACTTGCATTATAAAAAGGTGGGTGGCTATTGATGCCATGAGGCCTGGAACAGGGACTGACACAGCAATACTGGGATGCTCAATCCATTCATCTGTGTGTTCCCTTACGGGAGAAGATCACCCACCCTGCACCCACCCCAGACCCACTGACTGCTGACGCAGTCTCAGCCCTTGTTTCAGTCAGACAAGACTGGTTCCTTGTCCTGATCCAGCTGCTGTGAGCAAGAATGGTTCATGATAGGTATCTCCATACACAACCTTCACAGCATTTCCATACCTCAGCATCACTTTCCCCTTTCTTGGATTTCCTTTTCACCACCTTTTATTTCCCTTTCTCCTCCCAGTTCCTAGGTAACCAGCTCAACTCACAAATTCTTTTTCCCAGCTGTTCCTAGTTTTCCTTGATCCATTCCCAAATATGTTATTTCTGGTCCTGTTACCTAGGCAATCTTGGCATTATATGGTAATGGTGATGGTTACCTGGCTGCTGTTGGCCTCAAAATATTGTACTACTGCAAAGGTTCCCAATACTCCCCTCCAATTTTCTGTGGAGTCTGGCATTTTCTCACACACCTCCTACACCTGTGAGAATCAGCCATCCTTCACAATTCTAAGTTTTTCCAGCTTCTCACACAGGTACTTAGTATGTTCAACAGCTTCTGGTGCCTTGTCCAGCAGATTTCCACCTTCTGCTCATTTACCTTGAGCTACAATCTCTTCAGCAGCCTGACAGTTCACTTGCAGCCTTAGCAATATCTTCTTTCCTTTCTCAGTAGTATTAGTTTTTAAGGAATGATGACTAAACAAACATTGCTGCATCCCTTATTCTCAGACCTGTCTCTTCTTCTTTTCTCAGTGCACTCTTCTGTGCCTTAGATAAATATTCCAACCTCTCTTGTATCCCACCTAGACATAATATAAGCATCCAGTAAAGATATCACTGAACCTCCAGAGTATTCAAACACCTGGCACCAGAATGATTCATTCAAGGAGTGCTATATCCCTAAGTTGAATCATGCAGCCTGATTTCCATAATCATGCAATCTAGCATTCTAGTAAGGGGGCTCATGATAATTTTGTGAGGAAAACCCCACCAGCTCTGCTAAAATTGTCTAACTCGAGAAGAAATTTTCACAAAAAAAAAAAGGGCAGATATCTGGCTCATCTACCTCTCAGTGCACTCCACAAATGACTTGAGGCGTGAAACTTCCCCTGCATTGCTGACAGAAAACTCCACACACAACTTTCCCAAAGAACTGACTGGCCCTAAGGGCTTGCCTCAATCCCACAATTTTTTCTTAATATTTTTTTCTTGATGTACTGACACACAGTTCCTTGTGGAAAGTCGGACAAATCTAGACTTTAAAATGCCGCATCCTTCTTAGACTTCAAATATGTAAAAGGTGGGATAACAAAAATAAATAAATCACTCCCGTGCTCACTGAAGATAGGACAAGAAGCAATAATATATTGCAGCAAAAGATATTTAGGACTCTGACAGGCTTGTGGCAGAAGTTTGAAATCAGACATCTATTTTTCATTTCCCTGACACTGGAATGAATGCTGTGATAAGTCAGACAGTGATCACTTGTGGGATCAGGAATCACTGCTTAATGGACAGAGGAGGAGACAAACACTTCAGTGCTTTAACAGCTTTCTCTGTGTGTTTGGTCTGCCAAGGCAAATCTACCACAGCCCTTAGTTTAACTGTTAAGGTAGGACTTCTTAGTGGTAAGTACTGTGGGAAAATAACAGAAGATTGCTGAGGAGGACTGTAAACATGCTCAACTGACTTGCAGCTGGACTATCAAAAAGCACATATACCATAGTAACCATTGCTCAGCTCTGTGTGCTTGACAAGTAGAACATCCCTGTTTAGATAATATAAATCTGTGAAGGACTCAGAGGTACTCGGGTATTGAAAATGCTTGAGATTCTTGCCCTGCTGTAGGAAAGATCTGTGGAAAAAGCACAGGAAAGCACAGTGGAAAATTACACCTTGTAGTACACAAATATTTCTTTATATTTAAAATTGTTAAAGGTTCACTCTTTATCCCAATTCCATGTGCAGATATTTTGTTATCAACTTGTAAGGGTAAAATTAACCTAAATTTCATTCTAATTTCAGCTGTGAACAATTATGTGTTACATTTTCTTCTCACATCTTCTGCTCCTAAGATTCTTTATATTAAAATACAAATAATTTTACCACATTTTTACTAAATCCACTATGAGAACTAGTAAGTTTATACTTGTGTTGAACTCCAAAAATACAAAAGATGCCTTCAGATATTGTTGTCTAATGTATCTAACCTACAATTTTCAAGCAATTGGCACTAAAAACATTAAAAATTAATATCCAGTTAAGTTGTTTTAGGAATTTCCTGCATAAATAATTACATGATATTTTTCCCCATTAAATAAAACAGTAAATGGGGAAACAGTTAAAAATATTTGCCCCAGACATTTTTTTCTGCCTAGAATTAATATATATCATTTTTACTAATAAATTAATATTTTACACAGTGTTATTTATAGGGTCATATTAAAAATTGTATTGATTTAATAGTTTCAAAAAGATAATCTAGAAACAAAACCAATAAATGACCAATGAGGCACTATTACAAGTAAAGAATGAAGTTTTGATTGAACAATCAGCCAATAACTGCAGGGGTGAGAACTTCATAGTACTGTTGCGCATCAAACACATTTTACATAAACTGAGGTCAGTTCACTGTACAGCATATGATGAATCAGGCTAGACTTATAAATATTTTGCAATTTAATTGTTTAACTAGCTATATATCTAATGACAAAATATGTTCATAATGTCTTCACATCTAGCAGTAAACAGCAGTCTTTAAAATGAAAATGTTGGTTTTGTTTTTGTTTCCCTAGTAGGTTTTCTGTCTTAATACTAGACCAAGGACATCCAGTTAATTCTAGATTTCTTCTTATACATGGGGAACTCTTCTGCCTTGCCTATTCACAATTACCAACATGTAGTCAATGAAGTGTTTGTGTCACATTTAGATATATACTGCACATGGTATATTTAGGTTTGTTTGTATTCTTGTTTTGGAAAGTGCCAAGTTTTATTTTTGTAGATGTTTAAAATGAATACTGTAGGAAGAAGATAAAAGGGCTTGCCAAGCTGATACGCTTCAAATCAGTGTATTTATTGCCAATGCTATTAATGCAAATAGTGCAGTACAAAGTAAAAGAACAACATTAAAAGCAAGCTCCTACAGCTATGCCCGATTCTGTAAAATGTCACATAATTAATAATTATCCAAATGTACAATTTGTTTTGTGATTTATGCAAAGTAGTTTTTCCTGACATTTCATTTTATGCTTCAGCCTGAGTTTCTCTGCTGAAATTTGTGACTGCATATTTCTATGGTAACACTGGAGGTGGGAATGGAAGGATGCCCAGGGAAAAGAAAGGAAGGATGTTGCAAGAAGGAAAACAACATGAAACTGAGAAAAAAGCCAATGAAAAAAACCAAAAGGAATTGCAACAGCTTTTATAGGAGACTAGACTCACACAAATAACACTCCGTGGCCAAATAAGAAAAATAAATGACAAGTATATTTGGAAAGAAAACATGGAATACCCTTGTGCTGGATAAGCCATCCCTTTTATTAGCAATGCACATTTAATTTGGGGACAGTGTAAAGACAAGTAAGGGAAGATACTGGGGTCAACAGGTAATTCTAAGTATCCTAAGATCAATGTCTATGCTCCCTGTAGAGATTACAGTGAAATGAAAGTTTTACCTAACTTTATACAACTATGTAAGGGCATCTGTGTTATGGACATTGGCCTACCTATCTACAGTCATCTCCAAAAGGTGATTTTATCCTGTTAGATGTGTCCATTTCTCAACATTGATTATATGAGGTCCCTGATGCCAATTCAGGTAGGTGAGTTAGGCAGTTAAAATTTTCATCTATTTTTATTTTAGTGAGAAAATAATAATTTTGTGCCACTATCTTAATGCATGGATTTGTTAGTAACAGCCATCTAGTATTTTAAAATAACTTGAGCATCCAACCTTTTTAATATACAATGACATTGGCAGGGAGCAAAGGTGAAAAAGAACAAGCTATTCTGCAGTTTTTGTTTTAGACCAAGCTGTCCATTTATGCAGTGGTGAACTTAGATTCTTATCTAGAATCTCAGTATGGTAACAGATATTTAAGGCTCATTGGACTGTCTATGGCTTCTTACAAAAGAAGGAGAAAGTCTGCAAGAGCATGTTCTCTGTTTTCAACCCCCTTGCTACATACCTAATGTCAAACAGGCTGTAGCTGCTGAAATTGACACACTGTGACACATGGAGATAATTGAAATTGTGCACTTTCTTATATAGGCCACCACAGCTCATCACCTCCATATTATTTTACTTCTAGATGTCCCTCTTCATGAGGCATGAGGATAATAGAAGGCAAGTACTTGTCAACATCCTAAAAGAGAGGGTAGATCACTTTAAAAAATGAATTATCTTGCATATGACCTACTTGGCTTAACGTTACCCTTTTCTTCCCATGGCTATTACATCAATCTGAGTATTTGTATTTTTCTGCTAGATGTAGGAGATCATCAGGGGTGTCACACACATTTCTCACAAGCAGTGTTAAGCAGAAACACTCCCAAGCAAGAGGAATTCTAACAATGACACTGTCATAGGTATCAGACAACCCTTTCTGATCCTCTATCATTCCATTTTTTTTCCCAATCTAAATTAATTGTATTTTTCCACTGTTAATTAAGGTGACCGGTGCTATTTTGCTTTTGAGAAAGACTGAAAATATCGTTTTGAGAGCTATGATGACAGAGTCTGCCTTCTTCCTGCTCTCAAAGTCATTGTTTATGTGAATAAATGCTATGTTGAAATGTGTTAAGAGGTGGAACCAAGTCTTAAATCACAGTCATCCATCAACACCAGTGCCTGACTACTTCATTTTTTCATTATCTTGTGCATAAAAGCTCAACAACATACAAAAAAGGTAGGGCAGAAGGGAGGAAGAGTGCATAAAACTATTTTCTATATTATCTCTTTAATGAGAAAACAAAAGTGGAAAATAGCAGATAAATGTGTTCCAAAGCTGTTTAGAACACTTTTTTATTATTATTATTATTATTTATTTTCTATTTTTTTGGG
>JANHFX010029743.1:0-28912 GCA_027560015.1 Chloroceryle amazona
CCCCTCAGTGTCCTTCTTGTAGTGAAGGGCCCAAAATGAACACAGTACTCGAGATGCAGCCTCACAGTGCCAAGTACAGGGACAGAATCACTTCCCTGGTCCTACTGGCCACGCTGTTCCTGACCCAGGCCAGGATGCTGCTGGCCTTCTTGGTCACCTGGGCACACTGCTGGCTCCTGTTCAGCCTGCTGTCAATCAACCCCCCGCCCCGGGGTCCCTCTCTCTTGAGCAGCTCTCCAGCCATTCCTCCTCCAGCCTGGGAGGGTTGTAGTGGCAGAACCCAGCACTTGGCCTAACTTATAGAATTGGTCTTGGCCCATGGATTCAGTCTGTCCAGCTCTGAAGAGCCTTCCTACCCTTGAGCAGATGGACACTTCCACCCAGTTTGGTGTCATCTACAAACTTACTGAGGGTGCACTCGATCCCCTCATCCAGGTTATTGATAAAGGTATTAGACAGTCTGATCAGCTGAGTAATTTTTTTTTCCCTTTCAGCAGACAGCAGCGCAACCACCTACAACACACCACCTAATGGCTTAAATTTACTCTGAAACAGCATCTCCTATTTTTACAATAGCTTTCTCTATTTCCATTCCTGAAGTAGCCTGCAAGGCTATGTGACTAAATTTTGTTATTAAGTGTCCCTGGAATCACTAGCTACGTCTCCTATAATACCTCTCTAAACGCCATGATTCAAATTCAGAGCAAGTTTTGTACAGAGACCCAACATAAGGGCTAATAGGAAAATTAAAGAAATAAACTTTTTAAAATCACAAGATGCTTGCCCATAATATCATTTGCCCCACACTGAAAAAGTTTAAGCAATAAACATCATAGGGCAGGAGCGCTGGGGCAGCTAGAAGGCTAAAATAAATTCACAGAATCACAAATTGGTAGGGATTGGAAGGGACCTTTGGAGATCATCGAGTCTGGTCTGAAAAGACTCTGGTCCTGTGCTCTTGATCCCCACCCTTTAGATACTGCAAAGCACTGGTAGAGAAAACACCCCTAAGACCCTACAGCTTGCGTATGGCAATTCCTGTCATCTCCCCACTGAGCTGGGCACTAGTTTAGGAAGTTAAGGCTTGATGCATTTGCTTACGTACAACTCAGAAAAGTCCAGGCTGTGCCTAATTTTGGGTTTATCAAACACTGACAGGTTTTACCTAATAAATAAAAAGGCTAGAAAGAAGCTTGAGGCAGTGGGCCCAGTCCCACAGAAATGCTTTATTTCCACTGTACCTTGCTCATCAGATATTAAACCTTGATGTTGCTGCCTAGGCTCAGCTGGACTGAATTATTACTTACATCATGGAAGTTCATTTAAATGCTCTACCACAGTAAATTCTGTTTAACAGGAACAAGACAGAGCATAAGAAATTAATCTAATATTTTAGTTTCATATTCAGATTGCAAGTCATTTGACAGAACGTTTCCTCCATTTGCCCCAAAATTTCTATGATGCAAGATGGCACCTGGAGGGTTACACAAGTAACTGCAGGAAACCTCAGACTTTTCTCTGCTCCCCCCTTGACACCAAGGTTTAAAGCAGAGCTGAAATACACTTAAGGTGCTGCACTATCTGTTTTTGTTGAGTCCTGTTCAGAGTTTGGTCTTTTCATTTCAGAGGCACACATGCAGGTAAGTAAATCCAACTACAGATAACACATGCAGTGCCTCTGTCAACTTCCTTGTACCCTTCGTGTCAACTATTTCTCTCTTGAAACTTAACACTTAAAATGCTAGCAGCCAACACTAAAGAGATACAGGATCCATCTTCACTGGGGTTTTCACTACTGGCACCTGAAATGTTAACAGAAAATGCTTGGTATTGCTTTAAGGCCAATGCCTGGAATTCAAATATTTCCTGACCACAAGGAGATGCTCTGACAATGCAGGGCTAACTACATTTTAACCACATTTTTTTCCTCCAGGAGTCTTGCCAGCAGTAAGGCAGCTGATAAACCTGCAGTGGAAAGTCAGCCTTCCTGATTTAGTATGACCACTATAATTCACGCGATTCTCAACCCCAGCTCTCACTGAGGCACATGAAGATTTACACACATACTCTCAAAATTATTTTTCTTGGTTAGTGTATTATGTGGCACTTCAGTAAATGATTTTCCCGAGGTACCATTAGAAATGAAACGAAGTCCCTAATGCTCCATTTTCAATGACGCAGATACCAATAGTAATTACTGAAGTATTTTTTCATGTAACAGTATCAAATATGTAATTTGCACAGTGATATAATTAAGGAACTAATCACATTCCTAAAGAAAAACGTTCCACTCCAGAGCTTTTCTATTCAATCTCCCTAGCTGCAACAAGATTGACTAGACAACTACTTGCTAAGAGAATATATTAAATTCATGTTATATGCCCAGAGTAAAAAGACCATTCATTTATAATGAGCAGTCAAGATTCATCTGCCTTATTTCATACCCTGAGTAATTGTTTACAGCTGAAGATTTCTGTATGATTTAGACTCAAGTCTAGCACCAAAAATTTTCTAGTGTGATATTTTTCATAGCACTTGGACCAAAGGGGCCAGGCTGTCACTGTCTAACTACAATGGGAAAAGTAGCTTTACTAACAGCTCTGCTTTACTAACAGCTCTGCATGCATGTATTAAGAAAAGTCAGAAGTCTTTATTTTTGGCAAGAATTCCCTCCTCTGCTTGTACTAAAAATAATAATAATAATAATAAATAATAATAAAATGCCCTTCAAAACTACACGTAGAATTTTTAAAACCAAGCCAATTCTCATTCCCTTTTGATGCGTTTTATAAAATGAAAAAAACAGTTGTCCAAAAATTCATTTCTGTACACAAGAAGCATTATACTCAGCAAGGAAAAGTTACTTTTGCAGGTTATTCAACAAAAGCTTATTGTCAATTGTTCTGTTTGAAGTAAAAAGGTGACCCATGGCAACAGATCCAATTATTCAAGTATGAATTTGTATGGCCAAGGGGGCATGCCCTGTAACAGCACTAACATCAGTAAAAAGTCAAACTGCATAATCTGCCAAAGGAAAAAAACCCAACATTTTAAATATTTATTTTGCCACGATCAGACTGACAGATGTGTGTGGGTGATGCAGCTGAAATTCTGGCTCATGCTGGTGAGCAGACAGCAGTTATTATAAAGAAAAAATACAGACCAGTAAGATTAATTTGTCTCATGCCATAAACATTCACTAAGACTCATGATGCTTCCTCTCCCAGTCAAACCACTCGGGATAAAATTCCTGCAACATCTGCCAAAAGAAGCTGCCAAAAAAACCCACAACCCCCCAAAATTTAGCTTAAATACTCGTAAGACAAAAACCCTCTGGGTCAGTAAGAATAATTTTTAAGCAAGTCATCAAAATGATAACAGCGTATCAAGCCTGAGCAAAGCGTGCTGAACACTGATCCTTTCTTACAGCCAACACAGTTAATTACCCTGGCATGAAATCTTACCAACAGTATGAACATCCCTGGCTTAAGGGCTCTACAGTATAATGTAAGTTAGTTAATAGGACAGATAGGGAGTTTCACAGAGCATCACCTAAAATACAGTTTAAGAGAATGCTGCTTGACTTAAATTTCAGCCCGAAGTCCAATAAGCATGATCCACGCCCAGCAAAATATACCAACAGAAATAGCAGACGTGGACTGGAGTCTTCTACTGTGAAAGTGAACTTCCTGAAGGAAAACCTGCATTGCTTCTTAGTGTTTTTGAGATAAAAAAGCAAAACAAAACCAAAACAAAGAGACTACTGCAACTAATGCATTGTATATGTGTATTTTTTAGAAACGCTGAATACAGATTCTTTGGAACGACTCACATGGCTTTGATCTTGTATAACCAGGTGCAGCTCTTTAAATGAAACACCAGAGAGCCTCCTCTCAGAGCTCCACACTGGAAGTCATCAGTGGTTCTGTCCATGAGTCAGTTTTCTCTCCCTTTTTGACTCTTTCATAGAGAAACCGTTATTGAAATGTTTCCTAACATCTGACGTGAGAAGTTCATGATTTCAGACGCTGCAACTCTGCCCACTTGTCTGCACCAAGGACCCCTGATGGAGCTCCAATGCAAAAAGGAAGAGTAGGGAAGGTAGATGCATGGACTGGCTACTTAGGAGTACCAAATTTTTGCTTGAATGCATGCAGAGAGAATTAAAGTCTTGTTGGAGTTGAAATCTATGAGATGAGAAGGGCAACAAGAAGGGCTCGTAGGCAAAAGGAAGACTAAAGAAAAGATGAGGTTACTGCTGAATGAGACGCAACTGAGTGTCAAAGGACAGAGAAAAGGCTGAGACGCTGAAGACCTGATTTCCTTCAGTCTTTACTTCCAAGGTTTGCTGTCACAACTCCTAAATCTCTAAGTCAAGTGGCAATGCCTGCAGCAGTGAAGGAATATCCACCATAGAGGAAGGGTGGGTCAGGGACCGCTTCACTGGACATGTGACAGCAAATGGGATAAACACAGTAAAAGTCCACTGGACTGCATGGGCTGCACCAGAGGGCACTGAGGGAGCTTGTGATGTCATTGTGAGGTTATGCTCTACTGTTTCTAGAAGGTCCTGGTGCTTTACAGAAGTTCTTGAGGACTGGCAAAGGCAAATGCCATGCCCACCTTCAAGAAGAAGGATCCAGGGAACTACAGCCATTCAGTCTAATCTCAGCCCCTGGAAAGATGACAGCATATGCTGCTGGCATCCATTTCCAAGTGCATGAAGAAGAAGGGGATTGGAAATATCCAATGTGGTTTAACCAGGGGCACATCCATTATTGTGACCACAAAAAACCTTCCAACTCCAACCCCAACAAACCAGCTATTAACAACAGCCACTGGGAATAAAAAGCACAAGACTACATCCTGCAAGGATCTACTTAGGATAACGACCTAAACAGGAAAATGTAGTTCGACTCTGCCTTGTCAGGAGGCCAAGACACAATGCCAACATTTAACACCGGGATTTGTATTAATATTTTTTTAAGCATATTGAGATTATTATATAACTCTGCTCAGATAGTCATGCAGTAGAACTAATGTCTTCCATGAGAATGTAAGAAAGAACCTTCTTATGAATGTAAGAAAGAACCACTGATTTCACATGACAACAGAGTTTATGCAACTGGACTTCTAAGGGCGATAATTGCACCACTTAGGTCTCTGTTGTAAACCTATTGAACTGGAGGACTGGTTTTGCAGCAGGTCTCTTCAGTTAGGCTTTTACCCACAGCTCCTTTGGCCAGGGATCTTCTAGCATGAGGACAAGGAGAAACCATTGATACAACCACACAGAAGTATCAGGTTGCCCAAGCAGGACTCAGACAGCATCTGTGATGTGTATGGAGGAATCAGAGCACCTGAGAGGACACAAGTGGAAGACTTTTACTGCCTCATGAGACACTGCAATATAAACCGTGCTTCAGAGACTGCTGTTTCAGCCATCACGAGTTAGTGTTTTCAGGGAGCAGCACATCAGAGAACCCACAAGAAAAGCAGCACATTTTGAGTCCTCAGTGCCATGTGGAGTTTAGATGAAGACATACCTGTGTGGGAGCCACGTTCTAATTGTGGCCATAACACACTGAACTTCAGATGCCAAAAGAGGCGTCCTAGTAACACCTCCTTCTGAAAAGGGGAACTATAAAGAAGTGAGTTAGCTTATTGAAAAGATAAACCAAGGGTAAAATCACAGAATGGTTTGGGTTGGAAGGGACATTAAAGATAATCTAGTTCCAATCCCTCTGCCATGGACAGGGGCACCTGCCACTATATCAGGTGGCTTCCATGCTTTCAGGTAGCGTGGAGCTTTTGCAAAGACACCATATTAGAAGCTGAGAGTGTTTATCACTAATCATATAAAAAAAAAAAGCCTAGACAGGAGCTAGGGAAAGCAAAAAACAGATGCTGTCACTTTCTTTAAATGCACAGGGTGGCATTCAAATGAGGAAAACAGAAATGAGCACTAATGCAGGCAAACTGAATGTAAATAATGAGATAGATTAAAAAAAAAAAAAAAAAGGCTTGAGAAATAGCTTACTGAAGTATAAAAGCTGCTATTGAAATAGTTTTTCAAACAAGTAGGATGCCTGCCAGAAAGTCTGTTGGGTTGATGGATGATCAAAATGAAGAGAGACCACTTCAGAAGCAGGAAAACTAAATTAAGTATTTCCGTTGAACTCTTAGCACTAACCAACACCAGAAAGCCAGGGAAGAGAACAAAAACAGGGCAAGCACACAGTGATACTTTCTACTAAATGATCCCATCTTCAACTACCTAAAGCTCAGGAATTTTTTGTAACAAACAGATACTTGCACGATCCCTTGTAATGGAGTTTTCTGCCGTGAATAACCTAATTGCTTTTTAGCTGTTTTTTATAAACCCAGTATTTCCAAAAGAATGCACCACAAGCTGACAAACTGTTGTGGTGTACAACTGTTGCTGACGCCAGCCTTGTTATCAAACAAAGAGAAGGGGGAAAACATTACACCAGTTTTTATAAAAGGGCCCTGGGGAGCTAAAGAATTGCAGAGCACTGAGTCTGACTTCTGTTTGAAAAGAAGCTAGTGATAAATAGCAAAAGTAGTAAACCATAGACACAGCTTTTGTGGAAGAAAGCTATGCTGCAGAAACACACAATCTCTTGAAGAAAGCAAGAGCTATGTGGACACAGGTGAGCCTATTAACAGAATTTCCAAAGCCTTTGATGAGGTTCTTTATGAAGTTCTTCATCAAAGTATGGTAGGGTAAGATGGAAGATCTCTTAGCTTAATAATTGCTAAAGTGTAAAACCAGTCTATTCATTCCAATTTTTTAAGCAAGTCTGTAGTTGTAAGTATCGTAAGTGCCTGTGCTGGGAGGCAAGCTGTCCTCCTCCTCTTCCAGGTCATTACTGAACAACAACTGAAAAAAAAAAGGTCTTGGTAGTTGCAATTAAAATTACTATAAACAGCTGCAGAATAATTCAAGGACACTACCAAGGAAATGAGCTGACAGGAGAGCTCATTGCAAGTGCAAATTAATGTTTATGGAGTGTCAGACCATTCTTAGTGCGTATACTCAGTGATAGACCCTAAACTTGGCATTACCACTCAAAAAAAACCCAAAAAACCAATCTCTGAGTCAAATGTGGGTAACTCTTGGAGCATTTTAGCTCAGAGTTATTGAAAGGGCAACAGAATTATAATAATAAAGAAGGAATATGAAACACTGATATACTATCTTGATGTAGGTATCTTAGATACTCCAGATACTGGGGCAGAAGATAACATAGGTACGTAACAGTGTGTGGGAGGAGAGCTTAAACACCAGGCTCTTCAGCCTGGAAAAAGTCACAGACTCAGGATGTCATTAATTCCAAGAGTATGAATGCATTTAAGAGACAAGTTTGTGAACAGAAAAAGGTCTATGAAGCATGATAATCCTGTTGTAATTTTTGGCTCAAGTATCCCAGCCCACTGGTTACCAGGAATGAAACTTAGTCCATTCTTCTATGTTTTTTCCCCAAGTATACCTTATTGGCCCGAACTAGAGACAAAATGATCATGAAAAATTATCTCTGTTCAGACCCAGTATAGCTGTATTTTTAAAACTGCATTTTATTTAAAAATACTCTGGACAAGTGGCTCATTATGTTGGAAAACCAACTCAGTTCTTGATCTCCCTAGGAGTAATTCTTCAGTTACAATTTTTTTTCCAGAGGATTCACCATTTTACCCAGCAGTGTTCATCCTCAAACCTAGGTCCATCTTTTATATCCCTAGTGTTGTGTGTTTATCTTGAGATCATACAGAACCTTTATCACTGTATTTTTACTTCAGCTCTACCTTTGTGCAGACTCAAAAACTGGTGACAAAAAAACCCAAACCAACAAACAAAAAACAACAAAACAAACACACACATACCCCCTCCCAAGCAAACCACAAAAAAAAACCCCAACAAACCAAAAATTATCCAGGGAGCAATCACATTAATGCCCTTCTTCCCTAAAGGTAACATTAATTTTATGGCAGGTCTGCTAGGAGGCAGGGACAACAAGTGAAATTCAATATAAATGACTGCTCTTAAAAGGCTTCCACCTATCAGGACAAAAAAACAAAGATCCAAAAATGATAAAAATCACCAAGTTTTAAGAAAAAGTTTTCTTCCAGCAGCCTTACAGAGGTTTTGGAAAGGGCTTGCTAAGACTACTCTTGTCCTCTGCTAGTAGAAATAAGGTGGAAAGCAGGCACTGCATCACCTAAACCCCGTCTGGGTCTCCCCTGAGCCTCCTGCAGAGCACTGAAAGGCTGCAGTGAAATGCTGCCATCTTTTAAAGTTTGTACACTGACCTTTTACGTATCCCCATATATTCTTGATTTTGTTTAACCGAACCCATGCCTTGCTGTATGCCAACAAAAGTGCTTTGCTTCCACCTTGGACTGGATCGATTAAAATCCCCAAGTACACAGTACTGGCAAAATGGAAATATTCGGATGTACCTGACGAACAACTTCAACACATCATTCAATGCTATTCCTCTTTACAGGGTGCAACAAGAGTTAAGGCTTTTTACTGTAGCTGAGACTGCCTCGAATCACCAGCATCAGCCTAGAATCACCAGCAAAGTTCTTACTAAATCAGTAAAGGCAGCTGTCAAATCATCTTGGCAACGCGTCTGATTCCAAAGTCAAATTTAAGTATAGCACGATTGAATCCCTCTTTACTGGCATTTTTTCCCCTCTTCAGCAGGGACAAGCCCTACATGGCTTTAAAGCCGAGAGAGACAGATGTAGCAGCACAATTTTACTCCTGCTGGCACTGCCTGGGAAAGCATCTGGCATACTTCACTGAACAGACCTGACTGCTTAGGGTGACACTTAAAAATGCTGATGCTTAAAAGGAAGAAAAGGCTGGGGCGAGGTCTAACTGGATTTGAATGTCTGTGAATGAGTACCTTGGGTCTTTGACAGAAAGATCTTCTTCCTCATTTAGCAATGCCAAGATACCACTAACCAAAAATGATGATTATACTGAACACTGACCAGCCTTTCCAAGCAAAATGGCTCTGGACTTTTAAAACAGCTAAGTAGAAGGAAAATAAATAGTGCGTTCAACAGGCAGTCTGCTGCTACCTTCTGCTGCATTTCTTGCTGGTATCAGGGGATGAGCAGGAAAATGAATATGTTAATATCTGAAAGCATATAGCAATATCAGCCAATCTTAAACTGCTTCCCTCTCTTCTGCTATTCCCAGGAGAGACACAGAAGCTATAAACCTTTAACCTACTCAGGGCAACTGCAAGCAACCCTAGTACTCAATAAATCATATATTTGATATAAAGTTGTCTGAAAGATGCCTTTTGTTCACGCTGTTTTTCATGCTGTTTTGTTTGCTTATTAAATAGTAAAAACTAACTTTGATTTGAGCTGCTGGCTTTGATCCCCATGGAAGACTTAGAGATAGGAAGTGTTCTTAGAGGAAAGCATTTCTAAAATGCATCTTTTTCTGCTCTGATCTATCCCGTGGCTGTCCCTCCTATTCTTCAAAGTACGCAACGTATTCAGTAGCTCTTCAGGAATTTCTATTCATTGCTTTCCTTCAGAACAGAAGTAAAGCCAAACTCTGCCATTATGCCAAAACCACTTCAGGAAGCTACAGGCGTGGAACTATTTGGCAGATATGTATGCTCTCTGATGCCCTCCACCTTGGGGAAGGACCAGAGGGGAGGGAGTACTTGAGCTCTGCTGCCAAAGGTATGGCTACTAGCCTGGGCAGAAGCAGCCCAGTCCCACCTGCACGTGACACGCTGCCACGTCTGCTCTGCTGTCCTGGCGGAGCGGAGAGTGAGGAGGGGAGCGCGCTGCCATCTCCTTCTCCCTCTCTCTCTCCAGGTAAGGCAGGGCCAAAGTGAGCTTTGCTAACATGAGCTCCTGGCATCAGCTTCCCTCTGCTCAGTTAACTGCAACACCCGACAGGGAAATGTTTTTTCTCTTAGGAGTTTCCTTAGCCCTGTTGCCTCCTACAAGGAGCCCCAGTGGCTGCAAATGCCTCAGCAGAAGCAGCAGTATCTAGGGAATAACCTCCTGAAAGAAAACGCCGACCTTGCATGCTACCCAGACTGCGTCTTCCCCTTCAGAAAAATCTCTTCAGCACAGAGGTCCAACTGCTGATTGCAGCAAAGAAAGAAAACTGAAGTGAACCCCAAGACAACCAGCGCTTCCTTACCACTGGCAGCTGACAGGAACGATTTTCTCCTCTGACTGCCGCCAAGTAGAAAGCTTTAGTAAGTCACCAAATGAACACGGCACGAAGCAAGAGAGACACTGTACTCTGAACTTCCTTCGCTTTCAGTAAGTACACACCAGGTAGTAAATTCAAGAAGCTGTACATGCATGGGCATGAGTCAGACTCACAGCTGGCCAGTCCTCTCCTGCCTTGCAACACGGAAACACCCACGATAAAAAGGCCACAGCAGAGTCTCAATAACCAGCCAGTGACCAACCAAACAGATCAGCTGCCACGGCTGGAAACAACCAGAGGTTGGCACCCAATCTGAAGAGAGGCATAGCTCCATTGCTAGGGGTGAGCAGGAAGGGTGAACAGGCACCTACCTTAGTTCACACCTGAATTCGTATACCCTTCCCATCCAAATGCAAGGAAAAAAAGAACAAACAAAATCCACAAAAATGAAGTAACAAAACCCCAAAACCATACCCAAAACCCCCTACCAGTCTATCAGTTTGCTCAGAGACCTTTCCTTAGCTGCTGTTTAACATGGAAAATTTTATCAAATACAAATTAGCATGAAAACAAATTTAGCTCCAGCATGTACTAAAGATCAGGAGAGACTATAAACCTGATAGTAAAAACTGAACAAACATTAGTAACTACCCAGAATTTCCCCCCACCAAAGCAGACACCCTCTCAGTCAGTAAAAAACAAGTAAAAAAATTCTTTTTTTTAAAGATTGCTTTCTTCTTAATGGCCATAAACTGGAAAACAGGAGGTTGAAACTCAACATGAGGAAATACTTCTTCACTGTGAGTGTAGCAGAGCACTGGAACCGGCTGCCTTCTCCGTCTCTAAAGACTTTCAAAAGCTGCCTGGACTTATCCCTGTGTAATCTACTCAAGGTGATCCTGCTCTGGCAGGGGGGTTGGACTGGATGATCTTGAGGTCCCTTCTAACCCCGAACATTCTGTGATTCTTTATGACAAATATAGCAGGAAACTGTTAGAAGACTCCTCTTCTATTAGCTCCAAACTCCAAACACCACTATGGCAGATCTGTATTTCTGTTAGTGCAGGTAAATTAAGAAGAATTACTTAAAAGGGAACAATAATTCTTTGTTTCTGTTCTATTTGTTTAGTTTTAATTTTTAAAGCATTGGGGTGAAACCAAACTTGAATAAACTAAGCAGTATGCGAATTTCTACAGGAAATAATAAAGAAAATCATACTTTCTTAAAAAAAGAATCTTAAGAAGTTATGGATTAAGAAAAGAAGATACGATGATGAAGACTGTGGCTGGACCTGGAATGTGCAAACACATACAACGAGAGTCTAAAACAGATGACTTCAGAGATAAATCAATATAGATTAAGTATTCATGAAAGGAATCGTTGCAACAGCATGAAGAATAATATATGGAACCATTTTGGTAGGGCACAGCGTTCTTCCCTGTCAGGACAAGAAGCCTTATGTGTTTGGCCTGATTAATAATACTATTTTAAGCATTAATTAAGATCTATGGAAAGAAAATAATTAAATCCCATAAAAACAGAACTAAAAGAAAACAAAAAGTTTGCTTACTCTTCTTGACGCAAGTCATTAACGCTCCGATCTAGTGAGATCATATCACTTGCCACCATATTAAAACCAAACTCTTTAATGCTGGCTTGAATGGATTCTTTGTAATCTGGTCCTAAAACATATGGCTTCGCTTCCTCTCCAGGGCCACCAACAACTCCGTGAGGCTCGGGTTCTTTGGGTTCAAAATTACCAAGGACTCCAGGTCGTAAAACAGGATCTCGGTATATAAATGTCTGAGGCTTAAATGTGAGATACTGCCTCTGGATGACGTTTTGCTGTTTGTTATCACCACCACCATGATGATTTAGTTCATTTTTTGCCTTATTTTTCCTTCGAATGGATTCCAAGTCCACTTCCACACCTTCAACGTGAGGCCAAGGTACCACAGGTTTGAACTTCTCATTTCCTAGTCCATGGTCTCCTTTGTTTGGCATGAGTCTGTTGGCTTCTTTGTCATCCTATATATACACACACAAAGAAATAGCAGGAGATCATATAAATTGATAACCCTTTATTTATTTAAATCCAGTACCCTAGTGCATTTGAGAGCTGGTACTAAATATATGTTAAGCAAGAATGGAGAAGTCTTTGTAAGGGGCTCAGTGAACACTTTTTACTGAAGCAATTAACAGCTGGACAACGCTGCCAGCCCTTGCCCACACTTACCTTGATGAGTAGGTCCTGGAATGGCCTAATGCCCAGAGCATTCCCAAAGACCCACGTCAAACATGTTAACTTGAACATAGTTCAGGCTGCACACCAAATCAAGGTGCAGGGAGCACCGACAGAGTGTTTTCTGAAGGAGGGGGTGGTATGGAGGCAGACGCCGCAATGCGGAACACGGTGTCCTTGGGGCCTCTCTTGGACACAGGGTGTTTCTGAGGCTATGCACACCAGCTGCTTAGACCTCTGCAAGGTCTCGGTAGTTGCTAAATACAGCCTCAGTATGCTCCTACACTGGATAAAAAATGCTGTGACTGTGTAATCTGGCACGCACATCTGCAGCAGCCTCAAGCCACATCTAATCCCTACCCATCGCCCCCCTCTGACTTGCTCCCACCAAGCATTACTCTGCTGCAACAGCACTGCTGTTTATTTAGAGCCATGGGATAAGCTGAATGCAGGGGGGACAGCAGGCAACAATGAGACCAGGGCTGCATTTCATCGTTGCCTGCTGTCCCCCCCATCTGATCTGCACATCCATGCAGACCCACCTGGGGAAGCAGTGCTGGGGCTGATGAGAGCTTCCACAAGCACTGGCACCCCTGCATCCTTGTTTAAAAACAACCTGCTCATTTTGCAGCACTCCTCCCTGCCTCCTCGGCAAGAGATCTGAAGTTCTCACTGAGAAGAAAAGCTGGGATTTTGAAAATGGCTCATTATTTTCAGCGATCAGCAAGACTGGTGAGGTTAGAAGAAGGGTGGGTGATTTGGGAAGAAACTGAACAGACAGGCTCTGTAAGTGTCTGAGTGTGAAGTCTCCAGAATACAACAGCCCTACTCATGAACACTCCCCAAAATAGAGTCACTGCTTTTTCCAATGCTGCTGTCCAAGACAACAGGGAAACATTGCTGGATGTTCAGATTTCCTGCTAAAAACATCTATTTATAAACAGGACAGATGTTAGAACACACCAAAATCTGCAGAGAATAATGCACATTTAGCAATGTCTCGCTATATTCACAAGTGCAGAATCAAAAAAAAAATTGAGATTAGAAGGATGACACCTATTCAAACCTGCTGGAGGCAGGCACAGCTTCACAGTTAGATTAGGTTTCTCAGCAGCTTGTCCAACCACACCTTGAAAAACACCAGTTTTTCTCCAGACAACCTGTTCTGGTTGCTTGACCAGTCTCACGGAGAAGGCATTTTTCCTCCTAAGCCAGTAGAAGTTTCTCATGTTGCATCTTGTGATAATCGCCTCCCATTCTTTCAGTGAGCATCCCTCAGGACACTTTAATTCTGTTTTCCCTAAAACCTCAGTTTTGAGGATGAAAAGATGCAACTGGATTCCTGGTTAGACTATTCTCCAGTCAAACCAAGGTGAGCTCCTCTACTCTTTCCATGACTATGTCCCATGCTGCAGCCCTCTAACCTCCTTAGCAGGTCTTTGCTAGGTCCTCTCCATATATTAATCTCTCTCCTCTGCTGAGCTGCGCTGGAGGAGAACTTAGGCACTGTGCTCCAGCTGCAGGCTTGTTCACGATGTGTCAGGAAATAAACCACATCCCTTTTCTTGGTGGGCTAAGCTCTTTCTAGTGTAACCCATTATGCACTTTGCCTTCACCACAGCAAGGGAACAATGCTGACTAATGCTCATGTTCAACAAAACCACACAATATGTTACAGTGCTTTCCTAACATATAATTCTGCAGAATAAAACTCAGAACTTAAGAAAAATCCAGTATAGAATAGGTCTAGGTTAACATGGCAACAATAATGGGAGTCAGACTGGCTGCCACTCAAAATAATAAGGGTTTATTCAGGAAACTTTCTGGCCCCTCTGCTTGTTCTAGTTCAGACAGGGAGGATGTACAAAATGCAGAAGTGTTACGTTATTCTGTTCTTCCAGTGCTGTTTTCTGAGGAACTCAAAAGCCAGCGTGAGAAAGGGAAGGATAAGGGCACGTGAAAAGGCACATTTTTCAAAGAGGTAGAAGGCTGCCATGGATCTCAATAAAAGGCCTGAGAGGACTTCTGAAGAGAACATCATCTCACACTTACCCTGGAAATCAAAAGGAAGGCTTTGCCTCTTGACTATCAGAACACTGCTGAGCACTCAGCTCTTACCAAGTCACATTTAATTCCCGCTCCAAGTGCGGAGGCAGCTATAAAATCCAATAAAATGGTGGGCATCAGCAGCAAGGATGCTTAACGAGAGCATCATTTTGGCTGCATGTAATTTTGAGGCATTCATGTCTTCAGTAATATTTAATTCTGGTCTCTGCATCTCAAAAAGAGTTAGGAGAAGGTACAGAGTAGGGCAATCAGAATGAAGGGAAAGGTAGACAGGTGCCTTGAGATGAAAGACCAGAAAGGTTGGCCTTTAATCTCAGAATGCTGCAGTTGGAGATGTGATGGCTCAGAAATATACAGCTGCAGTTTACAAAATCATGAAGAGGTGATCAATAAATTGAACGGAAACCCACTGTTTACTCTGAATACAAGAACTGAATCCACTTGACAAAATTGATAGGAGAGCAACCAAAAAATGTTCTTTGCAGAGTTATCTCCTGGAATATGCTGCACGGAAGGCTGTGGAGAGAGAGGGCACAAGCAGTTGAACAAGGGACTAGAAAATGTGACAAGATAACAGGTCTGCAAGTGAGAGGGCTGAGCAGGAAGGTACCACCTTCTAAAATCTTTAATTCAACAGCTGTGGATGCAGGAAGAGTTCAAAGGGAAGGGAGCATAGCAAGTAGCCAGGTTTACATGCTGCCACTCTCAGACACCACCCTGGATCACTAGCCTCAAGGAGGCAGAAATTTCTTACGTCCCTGGTTTGTATGAAATTAAATATCCTTTTATTCAACTTCTGTCACCTATAAAACAGCTATGAGCCTCCACTTAGCCAGTTCTCCAACTAAAACATAACACTTCTCAAAGTAATTTCTTTATTTTGCTGTCATCAGACCTATGACTTCCCTTGCATTACACTTAGCCTCATTATAAGTGTTATGCATAATTTGTATTAGAATGCATTTATTTGCTCTTCCCTTCCAGACACTAAACACATTCAATTTTTGCAGGCCTGGGAAAATATTACATAAAATGAGAAAATGATACACAAACACACGGACACAATCATTCACCCGTTTCCTCCAATTTTTCTGTACCTAGGAGAAATGCAACGGAAGGCATTTGGTGTGGGTTAGCCCCTGCAGGCAGCTAAGCACTACGCAGATCCTTACTCCTCCCTCTCCACCCCGGTCACAAATCTGAAACACAGCATCATATAGGATGCTACAAGGAAAATCAACTCTGTCTCAGCACTTTATGGGCATTTTTACCCCCCCAAAAAAAGCAACTAGCAGTGTTTAGGTGTGTGGTGCAGACTGCAGCTCCTGGTAATTATTTTTTTCTCCAGAGGTAACTGAGACAAAGGTTTTCAAAATACTGCCTGGGAAAAAAAAACAAAACCAAAAACCACAATCAAAGAATTGTTTTCCTCATCATACAAGTCACAACGCCTTATTTAGGAACTTCTAGAGCTTCTTCTCCTTTTATGAGTCATGACTCCTCCCATCCTTTATTTTTGTTAAATGATTTAATGACTTATCAAAGAACCTGAAATTTATTCAGTGTGCCTCAGTGATTAAAAGTTTGGCTCAGCTAAAAATGAGGTATCACACTTCTAAAAGATTCATAAAATGACAGTCAAACTGGAAGGCACATTTTGCAAGGAGGTAAAAACAAAACCAAACCAAAACCCCCCAACAAAAACAAACTAACAAACAAAACCACAAAAACATTTCCAAAGTGGAAAACCACAACAGTCTTAGAATTACTCAAAATACTTTGGAAGAGACAAATCAATGACAACAAGGTGAAGGGAGGGCCTGGAAGAAATGAGCACAACTTACATCTGAACACGGACCTTCTGGGTTGTCCAAAAATAAGGGGAAAGAAGCAAAATATCTGTGAATTCTCTCACATCTGAAGCCAAACAGCAACAAAATCTCATTATATCCTTCTAAAGGACACATGGTAAGCTGTTTACATATAGTAAGAGAGAAAAATGTTTCTTCCACAGATCATTGTTTTTTAATATTGGGCTAAATCTAGGATTTCCTGCCAGCTTTTCTAGCTCCAGTTCAGTTCATGCTTCTTTATTTTTCAAATGGCCTTTCCACTCTTTAGGGGATTACACATGAGTCACTGCAATGGGTGTTTCAGAAACAGTGAGATGATATAAATACAGTCAAACCCTGACTTGGTTTTATTTATTTATTAAAGGTATTTTGTGTGATTCTTTTGCAAATCAGGTTCGTTGGTTTTTCAGGAGAGGATTACAGTTAGAGGTATAGGGAAAGTAACGGCATCCCTTTAGAAATGTGTTTCTAAATTACAGGAATTAAAAGAAAAAACTGGGGGAAGTCTTCATAGGGCCAAAAGATTGGCGAGTTGGTAGGAGGGTTGGAGTTGTAGCTGGCAATAAACTCCAAACGTAAAAGCTGCAAAATCTGCTTTTCCTCAGTCAACCAGTTCAAGATTGGCAACTCCCTATGAAATAATGTCTGAAGCACAAACTGATGTTAAAAAAATGAATTGGCTTCATTTCTAACACGCAAGATTCTCATCCTAATATGCTAATTCAAAGCAGTATCTATAAAAGCAATTTCTTCCATCTAGACAAAAATCAGTGATATACAAAAAAAATGAAAAGGGGAATAATTCCGTAGACTCCAGTAGTATTCTCATTACCTGAGAACACAAAAGGAGATTATAAAAAACCCCTTACACACTCAGAAAATACATCTTCATACCCAGCTGATTAAAGACAGATACTGAGTGTTTCAATATTCTGGTGTTCATCAGGAAGAACACTATAAAAAAAACTAATACAGTTTAATATTTTAGGAACCTAGGAGGCCAATCTCTACATAGTTTTATTTTCTCAAGTCCAGCTTTTACTTTTCTTAACTGCTGACTGCATCTTCCCACAAAAGGCAAATACAATGTATGTTCTGCTATAAGGAAGAGTTCAAGGATGTTTACCTGAGGATGAAGAGCTCTCAGAGCTTCCCTGGTCCCAGTTCCTCTTCTAGTCAAAAAAGCAGCACTTTGAATAGAGGCTCTGTCACAGATACTCTGAGACCACACAGCTATCAGTTTAGCAAGGATTTCAACATATTTAAAGTATTTTGCTTTGTTTGCCTCAACTTAATGCAGCGACACTTATAGGTTAAAAAAAAGGCCACTGAAGGGAAATTACACAGAGCCTAGCATTTTCAGTTATGCAGTAGGAGGGGTAAATAGGAGTGGGTTGTTTTAATTTACTCAGTGAACTTATTAAAAAAAATAAACAAACAACACTATAAGCTGGATCCACAGATTTTCTCATGCTGAGAAGATACTAAATTAATGCCAGTTTTCAGCCAAGCTTCTAGCAAGATTCTGCTCTACCATCTAATAAAAAGAAAAAACCCCAACTCAGCATGTAGTGTATTTGGATTTGCTTTGAATCATTATGTGTGAGTCTTACGTACCAGGTTACTATGCAGGGATAGATTAAAAAAAAAAAAAAAAAAAAAAAAAAAGATGAAAAAAAAAGTGCAACAGTGAATTACTTACTCCTGAAACTATTTTTGTGCCACATGAAAAAGACTCTATAAACACTCCTATGACCAAAAACCTACAAGTATACAGGATCAAACACAGACAAAAGGGAAAATCAACACATCCAACACCATATTTCTAAATAGATAACTCTCTAGATAAGCACTATACTTCAGAATAGATAAAAGAAGCTGTGCTTCCCACAGTACAATTGGCTGACTATCAAAGGGATCCCGTAGGGCTGCACACCTTCTGCTCCCACCAGCTGTGGTAACCTCCATCTGAGCAATCAAAAGCTTTAACTACTGCGGGACCAGCTGCCAAGGGGAAAGCAAAACCAAAAGCACACAAAACCAGAAAAACCTTGCTTCTCACAGAATGATAAAGATCTAGGGCACAATTGCCATTACTTTAGAAAATAAGTAATGTTAAAGCCCTTTGTAATCATTACAATTTTTGTGCACACAAGGTCTATTTTAAGCTCCACGTGCAATACTTACTGCCTTCAAGTCATATTTTGCAAAAATCTTCCCTCAAACAATTTAATCACAGCCCTGAATAAGTTTTATTAGACAGAATTAACTTGACTACAGCTTTGGGCCACAAACACATTACTGTGATGGTAAAAGCAAGTAGTCCTACCAGACAATGTCTACTTTTTGGAGTGCTCAATGTAAGACTTGGTCAGAAGGCACTTAGGAGCCACAAAGAAAACTCCAAACAATTAAAAAGAACCTTGATGATCTAAACAAGCATTACATGCAATTTTTATATATATACATACATATCTTGTGTTTATTAAAGAAATACATAACTCTGAAGGATAACTGAGGTGCAAGAGCCACAAGCAGCTTTGGAGAAATGAGTGTTCAGCAGCAGTTTTACACTGCTGTGAAGAATGAAAAAATATTTTGGTTTTTAAATTTCTTAATTTAAAAAAAAAGCAAGGCAACTTCCTTCTTCACCTACTTCCTAGGTGTCATAGTATCTGTCAAGCTGATTGATGCATGGTGCACTACTCATTGCCCTGCATCATCCTTTACACAGCTTGCTTTTTCATGTTACTTTCTCTTGCTTCCCAAGGAGCTTCTCAAGAGGGAATTGTTTTGCTAGGGATAGATATGGGTAATGCAACTGCTGCTCAGCAGCACTGAGGAAAACCCCTTTTCCCACTCATTCCTTATGTCCTGTCTGATAAGGCAGAACAGGACAATCAGTAGGATCTACACATCTACAGTTACAAAATTAACTTGCTTTTCAATAGGTACCACCAAACCACGGTCATGCTGGAGGTTCTCCTCCCCTTCTGCTCTGGACTAGGAAGACCACATCGGGGGTACTGTGTCCAGTTCTGGTCTCTCCAGTTCAAGAGGGACAGGGAAATACTTGAGAGAGTCCCACAGAAAGCTACAAGGATGCTGAAGGGACTGGAACATCTCTCTTATGAGGAAAGGCTGAGAGCCCTGGGGCTGTTTAGCCTGGAGAAGACTGAGAGGGGATCTTATGAATGTGTTAATAGTTTCTAACAAGACTTGCTATGCTGTCAATCAAAAGGGTAGTGTGGCCAGAGTCTGGTACAGAGGTGCGGTGGCTCTTCTGACTTCACTGAAGCAACATTAGGCTGTCAGGTCTTCATTTCACCCCAGCACTCACTCAGTTGTGCTGGGCTTTATTTGAGTGTTCCATTGCCACCCCCACCCCCGTCTGTCCTGTACTTTGGCCAGATAAGCAAGTTGCTCAGCTCCCTCCCTTGCTCAAGTTAAGCACATTCTTACACAAGCCCAGACTTGGCGATTCTCTGCCGACTGATGGTCACTCTGTATTTTGACACAGCAAGCCTGTCCATTTTCCACATCTGCCAAAGTTCAGTTATCTTCATCAAAAGCAGAAACTATCAGAAGACCTGGCCAGAATGGTTCGTACCAGACTCAATATCTTTTTGAGATTCAAAGCTTTCAAACTTCTCTGTCTTTCTCACCTTCAGTGACATGTAAGAGCACAAAAGGACAGTGAGAACTGGCACTCAGTGTTTGGGGAACATCAACCCGGCTGTTAAACCTTCCAACATGCCTTCCTTGCTGCCTGAGATTCAACTCTTACTCAGCTTTTACACATCCCATCCTTCTCCTGGTACTGTCATTGTTTACCATCCCATACTGCCCCGGGTCCCACCTGTAGTTCAACAGTCATTCAGCATTAAAGAAGTCTTGCCAGAGATCCATTTCACTCAAAGTCTCTGCTTAAGAGATGCCCGAGAACTTTGTGGTGGTAACTACAAACAACATGCCTCTCTTTGTGGCTCTGGAGAGCACCATGTGGTCTGGGATAGTAATGAAGGAGATCTAAAATAGAAAGGCCCAGATAAATACCCAAATAAACAGATATTGGAGAAGTCTCTGCTTAACTTCATAACCTAAAGTAGTTAAAATAGCCTCATCTTTAAGATTACCATCATCTTCAACTAACGCAAGTATTCTTAAACTGAATCATAAATGAAGCTGCTGTAAAGTGATGTTGTATTTTACTCTCTCCCATATTCTAGAAGTAGTAACATGTTGGCAGTAGTAGCCCGTGCAATAAAACAAGAAACAAAGCACATTTGTATCTGCTTGCTGCAGAATACTGAAAAGTTGTTAGAGGTCCCTGGATAAGACTGAAGTATGATAATATATAGGTCAATTCAGGTCAGACATGAGGAAGAATTTCTTCACCATGCGGTGGGAGACACTGGAACAGGGTGCCCAGAGAGGTGGTAGAAGCCCCATCCTTGGAGGTTTTTAAGACCAGGCTGGATGGGGCTCTGAGCAACCTGCTCTAGTGGGAGGTGTCCCTGCCATTGGCAGTGGGGTTGGAACTGGATGATCTTTAAGGTCCCTTCCAACCATGACAATTTGATGATTCTATGATCCAGAGCCTCCCAGATCCAGTACTTACAGACAGCACACTGAAGATGCCAGAAAGCCTTTTAAACTCAAACCAGCAAGAACTGATTACCAGTTCATTACAATTACAGCAATCAACATTTTCAGCTGAAGAAAGCCAAAGTGATCATGAGGGACAGAGTATAAATAAAAGAACATAAAAGCAAGTATCTCCCCACACTCTACATCTTTTCAAATATGTTTTTGCTTCTTGTTCGTTAAGTGGCTTTCTCTGTTGCATCAGGGTGCAATTTCTCTGGTCCTCAAGAAACCAGAGGCCACAAAAGTCCACACACTTTCCTTGTCAACCAAGAAGGTTGCCTGCACTGATCCTGGCCCACTCCTAGTGGAACATGAAACGAATTGGGACAAGACAAATATCGTACAACTACTGTACATCATAAAAGGTAAGTCAGGATAGGTTAAGTGCTTAAGACTGATTTAATCAACCACCAGCTGACCTCAGAGACTGTGCTTCAATTCTAAGAGTCTGCCATCAACTGCTTTTCAAAAGCCCATAACCTTCCTTCTCTGCACAGCAGAGAAATTTCCACATACTGCAGCCTACGCTGTCATTAGCATATATTTAACATGATATTTCAACTGCAAACTTCTGTAGAGCACCATCCCCAGCAGTTTGTTCTCAAACAGAGACTGTAGTGACTCAGACCTCCAAGCCAACGAAGCAGCACCTGTTTGGTGTGTTTACCCTCAAATGCACCATACAGGTTGCTACCATAGATGAGAGTCCACAAAGGAAGTAAACATAAATAAATAAAACAGTAAATAAATAGAATTTTTATGCCAGTTCTTTTTCGACTCTCAACCTTGAGGCCATCCATGGGGTACCTTCTTGCACAAGAAGCTCAGCAAGGTGACTTATTCTTTAAGCAAACATGCCAGCTGCTGTAGGTATCACAGAAGGAGCAATGCAGCAGATGAACTGATGCATTCCTAAACAAAAAGGGCAACAAACTGGCTTCTAGGGACACAAGCCAATCCCAGAAATATGTTTAAGCACATGAAGGCTGTGGGAAGTCTCCAGATACTAAGAATTCTAGCTGGCTCTAATCAATATGATCACCTCTCATTTCTGTAAACATTTGTTGTTATGTATTTTGTTCAAAGGCAACCTTCTGTTCCCCTCTTAATCTCAAATTTCCAGTTTTGTTTACAGAGCTTTGATTAAGATCATCACATTGCTTACCTTATTTTAGAGGAGCAGAAGGGAGGCAGATTTTTTTTCCCCAACCAATAAAAAATAAAAATAATAATAATAAAAAATTTCCAACCAGTGAAAGCTTAACATCAGGAAATCCCTTTTGAAAAATGGTTTGTAGAAATGGATGGCAGAAAATGCAATATTTTTTTCCCTGTTTTCTCCTCCAAGTGATTAGGAGTACCACACGTCCACATGGCTACATGGTCTGGAGCAATGCCACACACTGGATCAGATTCTGAAAATAGTGCAGAATGGCTCACATAATGCATCTAGAAACCAGTTAAAATTATCAACAAAGAAGGAAAACCTAACTCTGCCCTTCAACTTGCATATAAGGGCTTCAGATAGCGTTGTCCATCTTCCCTAAGCTTTTCCCAAGAAACATGTGTTTGGAGCATGTAATGTAGAACATCTCCCAGCCATAAGATACAGTTTCCTAACACAGGCTGATAAACTGAAATCCACGTTCTGGTAACAGAAGAAGATATTGTCAAGCAAACCAAAGTGAAGATAAAGATATTTATTATCACACATTTACAATAAGATTGATCTTCGTACTAACTTGAATAACCAACGCCAACAGTTTTTGCCCATGATGTAAGGGAAGAGCAGAGAATACCATAATTAGACAACTGTCCATAATTTTACTCTCTAGAGGGGTTTTATAAATGCTTGACTGGAAAAAAATAGGAGTTTTAAAATCAAAATGGTCAATTGCTTAAGACATCATCTCCATCAGAGCTGACTGCAAGATGGAAAAGGGCCTCCAGATACCAGATCTTTAGTTATGACTCTTGGACTACGTCTTCCCTTGCACTGATTTTTCGTCTGAGGTTTACTATCTTTCTCTGTGCTGCCAATTAGAGGCTAGCAGCACAGCAGATACTCTGTTAGTAAAGCAGATCAGTGGAATAGTATTCACACAGGAGAGCAGGTCACATTTCTTTAGATCTTAAATGACTTTCTCCCCTTGTAGATCCTTAAGACTATTCAACTTTGCTAATTAATAAAAATTAAGAGCAAACGATCCTGAACACCTGAAAACGTAGTCTTGTACTGAAGTCTTGTCAGCTTAGTATATGCTGATCTGTGTAGTTAACTATTCCTACAGAACCATTCTACTACTGCCACATGCACACACTTTCAACTGCCTGGCGAACAATGACAGGAGTTTTTGGCATCAAATGCAAGACACAGAGAGAAAACAGCCACAAGAATGAATAATTTCACCACAACATTGCCATAGTCCATAATGCTGTCATTTCTGTCGCATTCGCTCTGGTACTTTCTCATTCCACTCCTGCACTCCATGATCTTTGTCTTTTGTGCCCTGTAGCTGCTCTTGTTCAGTCTCAAACCTACACTCCAGGCATTGCTACAATTACTAAGAACTTTCTTCCCCAGCCCTTAACAAGCCATCTCTTTCCCATCCCAAAACCCTCTTCCACCTTTTTTTCCCCCAGGAAGTTGTGCCTCTGAGGTGAAAGGCTTAAACCACAGCACCAACAAAGAGGTTCTGTTCAAGACACTTTCTCATCGCTACATTTCAACATGAAAAGAAGCTCGTGACCTTTCTAGTTGAGTCTCTGCTCCTTCCATGTTCTGTCTCACTCCAGGAATATCCTTCATTTTATGCATATATTTGAAGGAGATCTTAAAACAGAACTCACGTTTATTCATATGGACATTAGAGATTCTTAAGGACTTCTAAGATGTCTTCCATCCACCTTCATTTCCTTCCTTTAGGAAAAATTATTCTTTTTTTTCTGTGTAGCTGTGTTACAAAGTGGACTGTGAGAAGACAAGGCTTTTAATTTTACTAAGAGCAAGCCCCTGTTCTTCTAGACTGAAGAAAGAAATAAATGAAGCTGTTTGTCTTGGACTTAACCAATCAAAACTTAAGCAATCAAATTTTAAGCTGTAGAGATAAGCAGGTAAAAACAAGCAGAGGCTTTGAATTTAAGAAGCAACAGACCAAACTGTTACAATTTATAATCTATAACTTTGCTACTGAAAATATCCAATTTCCATTATTTTTCCCTCAAGAGGGAAAAAAGCCTCAGAAAGAAAGGAAATCTACCATCAATCCTCATGTTCTAAGCACCTGAGGACACCTCTGCTGGCCCTCCAGGCATCAGCTATGAACACTGCACCGGTTACAGCCTGCAGAGGAACTTCATCGTTGCTTCTCTATCATCTGAGACAGATGGATAGTTAAAAATCATGCATTTGTTTTCTATACCTCATCGAGTACCTGACATTTACAATATAAGAAACCCACTACTGATGGACACGCTTGATCATGGGATGCAGGCTTCTGTGCTATATCTTGTCTGCCTCACTCGTAAAAGGCACACACCTCAATCTCATTTCATATTTCTTGCCATTAAGAAGCAAACTGCATGATTAGATTTCCATTTATCTTGAAATATTACCATCCTCAAGCTTTACAATGGCCTATTTCTGTCTTTTTTTTTAAAAAAAATTGCATTTCACAACTTGATCAGCCCGATCATTTGGAAAGCTTTTCAAAGAAGCAACCAGCTGAAGCCAAAAGCTGCACTGCATGGAAATTACACATACAGTCTAAAACCTGTTTCTGAAAGTTTCATGTGAACTCCCCAAATATTTCATAACTTCAGAGTATTTATGTAATTACCTTGTGTACTGCTTAACAAGATTAAGTGAGGTGAAATCACTTGTTAGGATCAATTGTGTTCCCTCTCACATCCTTCCTTGACCCTCCATTCCTGTGTCTTTTCTGTGCAGGACATTAAAGAGAATCTCAGTGGTATTTGCCAATAAATGAGTTATAGTCTGCTGAACTGCTGAGGCAAGGCAAGTTCTTATCAGTCCTAAATACCTCAAATAAATCAACACAATACATGCATTTGATGCATAAGGAGGAAAAAAGATCTGCAACAATACTAAGCTATTAAGAACCAATTTATTGAATCAGTCTCGGTAAATTGACTACTCTTTCTGTGACAAATACTGCTAGTGACATCACCTGTTTTGCTGTGAAGTAAACACAATGAATATGAAAACCTACTTCAGAGCTTTGCTTTAGAAGCCACATCACATGCGAGCACAGCCAGATTATTTGCATCTTTTAGGTAACCAGCAAGAATACTCCAATATAATCTGCAAATTCCTTTGAACAGACTCCACTGAACCTGTCTGCTCTCCATTATGCTTCCAGCCTTGCACCGAGCCTATGCTCTCCACATGGAACGTAAACTTGAAGCTGCCTGAGACTACATTCAAAACCTTACCCCCAAAGCCAACTCTGGGAATCAGTATCTTACTGCTTTCTCTTAACATGGCACCACGGATCAGCCAGCCTCTAGCCCCAGACATCTTCCAAGGCACCTGCCTATGTTAGATTCTGAAGAGAGCTTTCACTTGAGCTTTCTGTTTCCAGCTCAAGTGTACTCTGGCTCGCATTTCTGACCGCATGTATATAAGGAGGAAGTTCTTTACCATGAGGGTGGTGGAGCACTGGAACAGGTTTCCCAGGGAGGTGGTTGAGGCTCCATCCCTGGAGACATTCAAGGTGGGGCTGACAGAGCTCTGAGCACCCTGCTCTAGTTGAGGATGTCCCTGCTCTCAGCAGGGGGTTGGACCAGATGACTTCTAGAGGTCCCCTCCAACCCAGACGTTTCTATGTCTGGAGAAGATGCAAATGAGTATCATCCTCTCATGTGCACGGATTCCTCTGCAACTGGTCCGTAGCATTCTACTGTTTAAAATTACTCGTCACATACAAAGAAAGGTACGCGAGGATACTTCTTGCTTGCAACAAATAGAACTTGGTGTTCTCAGCACTGGGTCGAACTGCAGGGTACCTCCACCACCCAACCAGCACAATGAGAGGCATTTCTCTGAAGTGCTGTCACCTTTTCAGCAAACGTTCACTCCTTGCAAACATTTCTGTTATGAAATCACAAGTCTTGGCAATTCAGATTCTCCATGTAAATAATGAGAATGGAATTTTGTTTAAAAATGGATCTCAAAATGATGGCAAGCCTTTCCTCGGGCTATACTTGCCCCAGTAATGCTCAGCTGGTACCATTTCCACAAGCCCTACACATACAAGCTCTTGGTAGGCTTCAAATGGAGCTACTAATAACCCCATTTATGAAAACTTCCTTCACTCCCTGCATCTGACACAAAAAAGATATTAGCAAAGCATATTTATGATCTATCCAGCTCATTAAATGGGTGTTTAAATAGGAATGCAGCTCATTGAATCAAGACCTTTATGTACTAGCCTTGCACTTTAACTTCCAACAAAGACAATTCTGTTTAAGCCTGTCAGAAAATCCATTTCAAAAGCAGCTCTCTGCAGTTCCCAAGAAAGATGGTCTGTTGTCCCTATGAGGGCAAAATCCGGCCAGCAGCTGGAGAAGGAAGAGTCAGTACTGCTAATACTTACGTCTGGCTGGGGAGAGCCAGTGCCACCCAAGAGGAAGAACTGCAAAAGAGGAAAGATCTCAGTAATTCAGTCTTGAGTATGAAAGAGAAGCTGCATGTGTGAGCCAGCAAATACCAGAGAAGGATGAACTGACAGATGTTTCAGGGCAGGGTAGTAAACAATATAATTTGTTTGCTGTAAATAAATAAATACTGTAAACAATATAGACTATTTTACTGTACAACAAATCAGAATCATTAGAAGAAACCCCAAAATCTCCAAGGAAGATAATCAATATACAAACAAAATGCAATCCACTATGCTTTGCTACCTTTCAATAACCTGCAGAACTATTAGATAGGAAAAGGTTAGGAAAGGCAACATAGAAAAGATTCTTCTGTAAAAGACAATATATTCCCATGGCTGTCAACCAAGCCAGTATTGCTGTCATTAACCAGCTGCCTTCGGGGATCAACTGTTTTCTTTTCTTTAAAAGTTCTTCCACACAAGTGATAACCAGCAGAACTTAAAGAGAATCTGCTCTGTTTAAAGCTCACATGCGAGATACCCAAATCGATATTTTCTCAATACATTATTTTATAATACAATGTAGACACTTGGACAAATCTTCTAAGTTAAGACAGAGAAAACCAAATTGACTCTATTCCATTAAACAGTTCCAGTAAACTAAAAAAACAACCCAAAAAAGCAAACCCAACAATGCAAACACCTATGAGAAAACATTCTTTTTTTTTCTTCTTCTTAAATTACAATTATACAGTTCTACAGTTTTAAGTCTCAGAACAAACTACAATACCAGGGATAGCAACAAAGAGGTGTCAGTGTGTTCTTTGGTGAAATTGATGGAAATACTCAACTCAATATAAAAAATCCTTGTACCACGAGAGCAGCCAAACAGTGAGACAAGTTAGGCACGTGTTGCACTGTCCCCCTTCCTGGAGGTTTTCAAGGCCCAACTGGACCAATCTCCAAGCATCCTGCCTGACTGCACAGCTGCCCCTGCTTTGAGCAGGAGGTTGGACTAGAGATCTCAGGTCACTTCCAGGTTGAATAACTCTGTGATACTATGGAAGAAATTTGGGTAGCCTTTCTGATACCATTAAAGTGGGAATTTGACTTTTCAACTCACTTGGATTAAAAAAGTATAAAAGTTTAAGAATAAGCTACTATTCAGCTTTCCATTTTTAGTAATTTCAACAGAACATGAACAGCAGAAACTCTGTGCATCTCTTTAGAAGAAAGCAGCTGAAAGCCACAAGCCATAAAAGTCACTTCAGACATAATATTTTACCTGGAAACAGCATGTTTTCCTTTTGCTTGGTGTGGCATTTCCCGTTCTGTAATTCTTGACAGTATGACAACCATAGATTTGTAAAGGAAGTCAGATTTATATAAGATGTAGCAAAAAAAAAAATAATAAAAAAACCCACTTGCCTACTCTTCCTACTGAGTCCAGGGACTCAAAGCTGACTTTCCTGTTTTATTTAAAAAGCAAAGTTTGGAAGAATTCTGAATGTCAATACTATGATGTGTTACATTGACGTTTATCTTCCCAGGATTGCAGATAGACAGTAAAACCTTAAGTAGATATTTTTCATCTCTGCTGCAAGGTGAACTGTGGAATACCAGGAATACAAATGACAAGATGCACCTAGGTCTTGCAGAAAATGAATGAAAACTGTATTTCTTTAGCTGCTGTGGATGAGTTGCCTTTAATTTGGCGGGGTTTTTTTCCTGATAATTTATTGTATATTTAAACTTCTGTCTGACAGGTGCTGGATTTTTCAAGCTGATGTTTCAGAGTAGGATGGATACATTTCTACAATCAATGTACTTCTCCACTAGGTGTTATTGTCCTGCCTGTGTGTGAGCACCAGCACCTCTACAGCCGCATGCTGAGCTAGGTCCAGGACTCCCTGCAGCCAGCTGTGTGGGCAAGCCAAGTGAATTTGGCATCCGTAAGCAGAGTGAATGAACACCAGTGCTGAGCTAGTTCAAAACAGATGTGTGGGGGAAAAGCAAAAATAAAAAGCAAAAGCTGCTGGGGGCAAGGGGTAGCTGAAAAACACAGAGGAGAGTGCTCCTGGAGCACAAAACACAGCTGCCTCCCCAGGCTGTTTAAACCCATCACTTGTGCACACAGGTATACAGTGGAGATGTGGGGGCTGTGCAGCCCTTCTCGGAACTGAACACCACTGAAACGAGAGGTTACTAATGTCATGTTCACCTGTCAGCAAGGCTCTCCAAATTTGGGAAAAA
>JANHFX010029743.1:32022-44303 GCA_027560015.1 Chloroceryle amazona
TGGGTTTTTTGGGGGGGGGTATTTTGTTTTTGTTGGTTTGGTTTTTTTTTAAAGATAACATATTTTCTCCAGTAAATATAAAATGAAGATATATAAATATATGTATAAAAAAATATAAAAGTAAATATAAGATCTAATTAGGATCTGCAAATCAGCATCTCACATGCCTTGCTGTAAGGCCAGCAGCTTCTGTGTTCTCAGATGAATGGCAAAGCCATAACTAGGTACTTCATTCTACCTGCAGTCCCTGTGTGCATTTCACCACACATAAATATGCAAGTCAGCTTGGATTCAGAAATTATGCACCCCTGGGAAATATCGCCAAAACAAACACCTCCCTCCCAAAGAGGCACGAGGCATCGCTCAACCACAAGACCTAGGCATATGGGAATCAGAGAAAGAGGACGTAGGACAGATAAAGTGTGCTCAAGGACAGCACATTTCAAAGAATTCTAATTATTTTTAAAGTAGGCCAACCCCCAGGACATATCCATTTCATCCAACAAAATTAATCCAGTCTGCTCCCTGCCATCCTCTTTTCCCGCAGCCCCTCAGGCATACACAAACATTAAAGGCTACATGAACTATCCTGGCAGTCTGCTCCCTTTTATCACAACAGCTTGACAACTCCCCTGTCATCACCAGCCTTGGTAGAAGATAATAACAGGAGCAAAATTTGTTAACTCCCCGAGAGGTGACTGCTATGACTATTCATGGAAAAGGTTAAGTCTGCTCTCTAATCTGGTGACTCTGTTCCTTGCAGATATTCTCCCTCTGTTTCCCTACGTGAAACACGGCGATGGTATCAACACTTTGGGTGCCTCACTGCTTCATGTATGAGCACTCGAGGATCTCATCACACAAAGCTGGGCCAGAGTAACTGTTTGCTCCAGGTTTGACATTACTCTTCTCCCAGTCTTGACTCCAGTCTTCAGACTCCTGGACCTGCTCAAAGAGCTCCACAGCTTCACTGTCAAGTCAAGACTTCTTGGACTTCCTTAGCCCAGCCTTTCTTGTACTGTTTACATAACTAAAAATATAAGGGTTCAAGACAAGTATTTTAGATTGGTATTGGGAAACACAGAGAGGGACAGAAGACATGAGGAGTCTTCAACTTTGAAACACCAAGATCACACAAATGGATCCCAGACATTACTTCAGACACCAAGGATGGAATACCTCCACAGAGAGTAGTCAAAGACCACCTGACACACTCAGTAAATCTCATGCTGTGGGAGTACCTTACACAGAGTGAACTACCAGCATTTGGTGCTCCAAGAAGTGATACAAGAGGCATCATGACCTAGGGCACTGAAAACCTACACAATATCCTGGACTTGAGAGCTGGGGGCTGAAAACTCTTTGATCAGAGGCAGGTGATACACTTACAAACATTACTAAAAGTTCATATTACATCAAAAGAAGCAAACAAGAACAAAAACCACCCCCCACCCTTCTCCACCTCTGCAGACTACTGAGATACTGTTTCTAAGCTCATCACTGGTGAAGGTCCTGGTTCCACGCAGAGGAATGTATGTCATAGAGGGGACAGAAATAAGGGTGGGAAAACATGGAAGAGGAAGCAGACAAGCTCCTTCCTTACCCACCTCATCCCCCCCAAGCGCCACTGAAAAACAGATACAAGGCTCTGGTCAAGAAAGACCAGCCAAATGAGGATGTGGTCAATGGGCAACCTACACCGGAGGTGCGTCAGAAAGGCCTACTACTTGTATCAAGACCACACCTGCAAGGAAAAAAAAAAAACAAACAACAACAAAAAAAGAAGGGTTATAGTTGTAGGTGACTCCTTCTGAAAGGAACAGAGGGTCCAATGTGCCAGGAAGACCCTCCTCACAGGGAAGTCTGCTGTCTCCCAGGAGTCTGGGTTAAGGACATCACTAGGAAACTTCCCAGCTTGGTCTGGTCCTCAGACCATTACCCATTACTGATCTTCCATGTAGCTAGTGAGTATGCTTGGATTGGTAGTCCAAGAACAATCAAGAGAGACTTCAGAGCCTTGGGATGGCTGGTAAGAGAATCTGGGGACCAAATTATCTTCTCCCAGTGGCAGGCAGCGACACCAGAGAGAACAGAAGTATAGAGTCTATTAACACATGGCTCTGTAGCTGGTCTCACAGTTACAGTTTTGGCCTTTTTGACAAAAGGATGACTTATACAGACCCAGGCTTGCAGGCATCAAGTGGGAGACACCTTTCCCAAAGGGGGAAGAGAGTTTTCACACAAGAGGTTGCGGGGCTGATTGACTGGGAATTAAACCAGATTTGAAGGGGGAGGGGAATGTACCCGGGCTTATTAGAGGCCCCTGGGTGTCACAGCATTGTGTGTGACACCCCCTAGTGCTGAGCACCCCCTGAGTGCTAGCATTTTTGAGAACCAGAAGGTCTTCCAGCCCTCAAGGGTGAAAACTACATGCTCAACCCCCTCTCTGAAATGCTTATACACTGATGCATACAGCATGGGGAATAAGCAGGAGCAACTGGAGATCTGTGTTCAGTTGCAGGGCCATCATCTGCAGCTACTGAGATATGGTGGGATAACTCACATGACTGCATGACTCAAGTTCCTGAGGACTGGAGGAAAGTCAATGTCACTCCAGTCTTCAAAAAGAGGAAGAAGGAAGTACCTGGAAATTACAGACCAGTCAGTCTCACCTCATTCCCTGGAAAGGTGATGGAGCAGCTCATTCTAGAGATCATCTCTAAGCACATGGAAGAAAAGAAGGTAACTGGGAGTAGCCAGCATGGAATTACTAAAGGGAAGTCAAGTCTGACTACTCTGATAGCTTTCTGTGATGGTGTGACTGAGTGGGTAGATGCAGGGAGAGCAGTGGATGGTGTCTACCTTGACTTCAGCAAGGCTTTTGACACTGTCTCCCATAACATCCTTGTGGGTAAGCTCAGGAAGTGCAGGTTAGAAGAGGGGGCAGTGAGTTGGGTTAAGAACTGGCTAAACAGTAGAGCTCAGAGGGTTGTGATCAGTGGCTCAGAGTCCAAATCTCTGCAGGGTGGGTGTCAAGTAGGAGGAGACAGTCTCTCTTCAGTTGTGTCCTTTGATAGGACAGGAGGTAATGGTCACAAACCAGAACACAGGCAGTTCCACCTCCACATGAGGAAAAACTTCTTCACTGTGAGGGTGACAGAGCCTGGAACAGGCTGCCAAGGGAGGATGTGGAGTTTCCTCCTCTAGAGGCTTTCAAAATCCACCTGGATCTGTTCCTGTGTGGCCTGCCCTGGGTGACCCTGCTCTGGCAGGGCGGTTGGACCTGATGATCTCCACAAGTCCCTTCCAACCCCTGCCATGATTCTAACAGGTTTCTAACCCCTACTATGATTCTAACAGGCGAGAAAAACCCAGCACATTTCATAGCTACAGTTTAAAGCTTCTCAAAGGCTTTGATATATGAGAATAACACCATGGGAGACAGATCAGCCAAGCCAGAGCACGCAAGGCAGACCAAGGTGCATGATAAATTCACCATTGGCATAAGCATGGCTTATAAAGGACATACATTACAAGCCCTGCAGACCTGACTTCAAGGCCTCATTAAATGAGAGTGTAGCAAATGTTGTTTCAAGACTAAAAGCATGCAGAGAACAATTTATTTTCTCTGAAGAACACGTTATCTCAGCATTTCCTTTCTTGGTCTCCCTTCCTCAATAGGAAGGACAGAAACTCATGATATTACTATTCCAGCTGCTTTTAAAAGGTAGCTTGGTAACTTTTTTTGTCTTTGCTTCAAGATTTTATTACAGAGGAGTCATTTTCTACAGCCAACTTAAACCAAGAAATACCTCTTTCTTTGACCTAATTCCTATCAATTAGCTCAAAACAAAGACACTGCTTAAATACCTGAAATCCACAGAGGCAGGAATTGAGACATAGAGTTATTTGCTGCTATGCTTCAGCCCTATTTCAATGCTATTCCTTTAAGGATGACAAAAAAACCCCAAGGAACTCTTACATTGCAGGTTAAAACCAAAGCAAACTTTAATCCCCAAGTTATGACAAAAATGTTCAAACATGAAAAAAAAAAAATCCCCACACCTCTATTGAATTTCATTAAGAATCTTTTTTTTTTTTTAATAAAGCACACTATTTAATACTTTCTGCCTTATTATGAAAAAATCAACTGTATTCACTGAAGTCAGAACAGTTCTCGCTGAGCCATTTTCATTGCCAATTTTTTAAAAGATAACAAAATAAGAAAGAAACTTTGTGGGCTGAGCACCATCTGCTTATACTTTTGTTTCATTAACAGCTATATTTTGAGGCTCTCAACTGCAAAGAAAGTTATCCAAAATGTAAACAGCATATAAACTAGCATACTGTTTCTACCTTTACCTTCCTACGATTCTCTCCTGCTGCTCAGAGGTTTACTGCACATCAGTGCCAACTGCTGCTATTTGCAACTAATCTTTCCACAAGGAAATCAAAGAAAATAAGTTGTAGCTTAGGAAAGACAGAGCACTACTAAAAAACGTTACTGGAGTCAGCTATGAAAATGAAAGATTTGAGATGACATGGTAAGAAAGAAACTTAAAAGAAAGACCACCATAGAGCAGCAAGCAATTAGCTTCTTAGAGGGGGGGGGGGGGGGAAAAGGGCATTTTGGGAGTTGCAAGAAAGCCTGGAGAAGCATGTTTAATTCCTGCTTAATAAAACCCTTTTTTAAGCATTCTCTTCATTACAAAAAGTAGCCATTTTTGTTTTGATAATAATCCATGTATTTAGCCCAGTAAAAAGAATATTTTTATCCTCACATGGGAAGTCAATGGGTTTTCAGAAAAAGGAATTCTGTGCTATAAAGTGCACTGCTTGGAAAGCACCGATCTATTTTAGATCCAGCTCACACTAAGCAAAGAATTAGTATTTTCAAATTTCAAATGATATTCTGATGAGTAAGCAAACATTTCAAAACTGTTTGTCCCCAAGCAGGGAGAACATAATAAGGATGTTTATTTGAAAAACAAAGGTAGAACACAAATATTAGCCTTCTTCTCTGTATCTTTTTATACTTATTAACAAAAACACACCTCTTTTCCACTAAAGCACACACTTTTCCGGAAGTCTCCTCCAAGAAGGCTACAACTAAACTAAAAATCTAGAAATTTGCTATAGAGCACAACCTAAATCTTTGGTTTAAGTTTATGGAAATCTACCAGGTTTAATCCTCCCCCCCAAACCTGTATGAGATGGGATAGGTCCCCAAAATACCCCTAAATCCAAGCCTGCCACAGGTTCTGAAGACGTGCATGCTGCTGGTTGCTTATCGGGCCATTCTGGCAACATCTTTCTTACTGAACATGGTATTGTCTTTGGTCGGGGGTAAGGGGGGAGAGCCTCACTCATGAGAACAGTTGTCTAAACCTAGAGCACTGTCGGGTGGAGGTGGACTGCTAAAGGCAGATTGAAGCAAGATAAATTCCTGTTAATTCACAAAAAGATTAAAGAAAACTGATGGAGGAGGCGGCCTTTTAAGCAGCATGTTGCTATTTTTGAACTAATCGTTCACAGTAGACGTTTGTTTTCCATACTTACAGAGGAAATCTAGTAATTAAATGTAACTGTTACCAGACTTGGAATCCTTCTCTCAGATTGTATGGCCTAGTTTCTGTAAAAAGCATCCCCTCCCGCCCCTCCAAGGTAGAAGTCAAACCTATTAATGTAACAGCTTATCCTGCCCTTGGCAGTCTCCCGTAATGCTGATTTAATATCTGACAAAAATAGGACAAAGATACTGTCATTTTTCATTAGGGACTGTCAGCTCAATACAAGCAATTTTAACTCTGCAGAGCTTGCGTTAGAGAAGGTGCACACTGCTTGGCCATGTGGTGAAAAACCCCACATATATACTAATGCATACAAAGTGCCTTCTCTCAAGGATGGCATCCTGGTGACCCACTGAGCCTTTTCCAGTAACTAAATATACCAGCACCAGAATTTCCACTACTTCAGCTTAGCCATTTTATCTTCATTCACCACTGGTAAAATAGAGTTACCTGTTGCCTAGATTTTTATTTTGAAATGGACTCTATTACATGCTTTGTAATGGAATGGAACAAAATTGCAATTATTGCATCCAGTGTTTGGGCACCAAGTAGCACAAATTACCACTTCTGTTATTTTTTTTTTTCCTTTTCTTTTAAACAAATGACAACCTACCTGACCTGTTGTGTGGATCCTTCTTGATTTCAGTGGTCTTACTCCTAGTTTCATAGCACAACTGAAAAGAGACTGACCCCTTCTACTTGACATCCACCCTTCAGATATTTGCAAAGATCCCCTCTCAGTCTTCTCTTCTCCAGGCTAAACAGCCCCAGGGCTCTCAGCCTTTCCTCACAAGAGAGATGTTCCAGTCCCTTCATCATCCTTGTAGCTCTCTGTGGGACTCTCTCCAGTATTTCCCTGTCCCTCTTGAACTGGAGAGACCAAAACTGGATACAAAACTCCCGATGTGGTCTTGCTAGGCCAGAGTAGAGGGGGAGGAGAACTTCCCTCAACCTGCTGGACACATGTCTTTATGCAGCCCAGGATACCATTGGCCTTCTTGGCCAAAAGGGTGCATTGATATCCCATGGATAACTTACTGCCCACCAGGACTCCAAGGTCGTTCTCCATAGAGCTGCTTCCCAGCAGGTCTGCCCCTAACCTGTGTTATTCCTCGCCAGGTGCTGGACTCTACACTTGCCTTTGTTGAACTTTATTAGGTTCCTCTTTGCCCAGCTCTCCAGATCTCACTGGATGGCAGCACAGCCTTCTAGTGTATCAGCCACTCCTCCCTGGTCCGTATCATCAGCAAACATGCTGAGGCTACACTCTATCCCTTCATCCAGGTGATGGATGATGTTTAATAAGACTGGACCCAATGCTGACCCCTGGGAACCACTGCTAGCTGCAGATCACCAACTGGACTCTGAGCCACTGATCACAACCCTCTGAGCTCTACTGTTCAGCCAGTTCTAAATCCAACTCACTGTCCCCTCCTCTAACCTGCACTTCCTGAGCTTACCCACAAGGACGTTGTGAGAGACGTTGTCAAAAGCCTTGCTGAAGTCAAGGTAGACACCATCCACTGCTCTCCCTGAATCTACCTGTTTAGTCCCACCATCATAGAAGGCCATCAGATCAGTCAGACTTGACTTTGCTTTAGCAAAGCAATGGTGGCTACTCCCAGTTACCTTCTTTTCTTCCACGTGCTTAGAGATGACCTCCTATCAAAACATTTTACTTATTACTTTTGCTATCAACACTAAGTGATGCTGACTTCCTACAACAACAATGCTCTGCCTGTAGCAAGCTCACTGCCTCCCTGCACATAGATTTCAAACCAACCTTGTTGAAAGCAAAAAAATCATCCCTGGTGTTAATTTCTGCCGAGTGTCACTTAAGTAATAGCAACTTATTATGGCTTTGATTGTAGAATGTGGCATGCATATGTTTAGCCCTTCACCTGTAGGGACCTTTTCATACCCAGACGCCGAACAACTGCATTGAGCTTTCAGAAAATGCCAGTGACAGAAGTGATGTGGCTCTCCTTGTGTTAGATATCACCCAATTAGAGAAAGGCAAACAAGTGAAAAGTGATCAGTGTGTAGGTAACTGTAACAAGCAATTGGAGAGAGATTATTTTACTGTTTGATCTCCCATGTACAACAATGCATCGTATTTCTACCAAATTCAGATGACCTGAAGCCTTTATCTACTCAACACTGCTCACCCCATTACACCAAATTTATCCTTTAATTCCTGTAATGATATAAACTTCAAATTCCTGCATCTTAGTTTCTCTTCTAAGCACATTTGCCATTACTTGTTAAGGGGAAGCGGAGAATTTCTGCAGGGACTTCCACCACAAAGAATCTAATTTAAACCGCAATAACACTTCAAGTTCAGTCTGGAACTTGTCATTAAGTTCTCGGTGACAATCCAGCCAAGGCATACAGGATATTAGCAGTCCTTGAAGTGGAGGAGAAGGCGTGTCACCAGAAGGCTCCAAAAAATTGTCCATTCAGATTTTGTTTCTTTTTTTCTAAGCCCTCCGCCACCACATATAAATTCTCAACCTTCTAGTGGCCACGTGGGAATGGTAATGTTTAAAATTGGCTGTTGGCGAGGGCCTACAGCCCCAGCTGCAAGCCTATCATCTGGTTTCCTAAACCAGAGGGACATGCCAGAATCACCACCTGCCCCAGGGCCCTCAGCAGAGCCTCCCTTCCCAACCTGAGAGCAACCACTCTTCCCTCACTATGCCACGGCTGCTGTGATGACATCTGGCACCAACGGCAGTCATTTGTCCCGGCAGGGAGATGAGTGTCTGAATGTCTAAGAGTGGGAGACTGTGACCTCAAAAGCTGTGGTGAAGTTGGAGCACCGAGAGTACACCTGGTGTAGGAGATGTGCACGCTTTCAGTGGTGGTAGGACAAAGTGGACAGTTATCCAATTACTTATGCACACAAAAAAAGCCCTGGGAGCCCAGTCCAGAAAGTCTGAGAACTGTTGATAAACAAATATTCCCTAGAGTCCATTAAGAATGTGTCACAGACAGACAAAATTAAATGCCTTCAATATGTGGCAAGGCAAGAGAATAGAAGCCCATTGGCAGCTCAGGTGCAGTGGCTCTGGGTTAGCTGAAGTTGGGAAATAACACAAATATTGTAGCACTTCAAATCTGAAGCACCAGGTTCCCAGGTAAGTGACCAGGCAGCCCATTCCAAAATAGCAGAAAGTTCTCCTTGCTGCACACAAGAAGAGGGCAGAACAAGGAATTTGAGTTTTGCAGTCTCATCACCACATTTCTGACTTGGGCAAGGTCAGAGACACATTTCCAGCAAATTTACTACCTTCCTAGGCTCCAGAAAGGAATTCGTAACATGCTGGACACTCTTTCTTCCCGTCCTTCAAATGGACATGTGGATAGGGTCATTTCTGTCAGCTTCTTAGAGTGCTCCAGTGAAGACCACAGGAAGCACAAGACAGCTGATCATGCTACTACCACACAGACTATGAGCGTGCGAAGTTGTACTTTGAGCTTTGCCTCAGGTGGACTAAACAGAGCTTTCAAAACAAGCACACACACAAAAAAAACCCTCAAACAACCAAACTCAATTATATGTAACTTTTCTGAATACTAATTTGGTCACTTTAACACTTTGTAATCGGTCAGTCCATTGGTTCTGCCTGCTGAAACTCACTCCTTGATGACACCAGCTCTTAAGGCTGTACCTCCGAGGCTGAGCATTAGCAACACATCTCGCTGGAGACCAACCAGTACTACTGCTGGGATCCCTACATCAATCTTATGATGAATTATTTTCTGCTAGCTCCAAAACCCTTGATCCAGAAAAGCAGAAGATATTGGAAAACATCCAAAAGACCCCACAACATGCACACAACAATTGGATCAATGGTTCTACCTAATCTTTTCTCACAGTCATATTCGAGAGCGTTGCTGCCTAAATTTTCAGCACCCTTGTAACCCTTACTATCAGATAGCACATGGGCCACCAGAAGAGCTTTGTCTCCTTAACTTCTGCATATGCTTTCAGTGAACGTATATCTCTGTGGTAGCCTTCTATCAGTAAGAAAGATCTACTATCCAACTGTCTGCATTAACTGTTACTACCTCTGTGTTCTCTCCTTCACAAACAGCCACTTTAACTTTTTCTTTGAAAACCTTCTGTATATTAATCATTCAGCTTCTCCAAAAGACCTCTGAAATCTTTTAAAATCCATAGGAAATAAGTAAATAAACGCAGTATTTGGAGGGAGAATATGTTTTTTTTAAGAAAAAAAAAAGCTACATAGCCATAACACTACTAGAAAATCTTCAGTATTAACTATTCTTGTCTGCTGCTGTAAGCAGGAAAAGATTCAAGGCTATTAACATAAAAAGAACAACACAGCGGAGCTTGTCAACTTTGCTTCTTTAATGCCTCGGTGCCATTAAAAGTGTCCAGGGTTACAGTAGGGAGAGGGAAAGGGTAGTGCCTCAGGTTAGCTTTACAAACTTAAATTCTACTTTAAGCCGGTACCACTTGAGGAGGAACTTTTTATTTCTTGGCCAGAGCTTTCAGCACAAGCAAAAGGTGTTGTACAGAAAGAAGAATTATTTTGTTATCTTTAGCTTAACAAACTTTCTGGCAACTAACAACACAGCAAACACACACTTGTATGACTGAGCAAAGTGCACCCCGGTGCAGTTCAGAGAAGCAGTTATGATTAAACTCCTAGTTCCAACACCCTGAAACTTCACCAACATGCAGCCTGTGGGCAGGTGTTGCAGGGAGCACACCCTGCAGGACAAGCCCACCTCGCGGGGTCGCCTCGCCTACCAGGATACCAGATACAGAGACCCTAACCTCTGGGGGAACTCCTGGGCTCTGCCAGCCCCCCGAAACATGCTGGAGCACTGCCAGTAGCGGGCCTGCTCATGTCTGTTTAACCAGTAGCAGTCTTCACCTGATCAGGAAAGCAATCCAAATCGAAACAGGAGCTCAGTAACAGCAGTTCTAGTTCCCGGAAAATGATGAAGAAGCATGTGTTACTTACTCTCATATATATCACAGTGACAAGTAAACAGCTGATGTAGCTAATGAACCAGATACTCTGTTTAGATTTCATCTTTGACAGTGTTTACTTAATATAATTATATTTGTTCCCGACAAAGACTGAATTATTTCCTGAGGTGGCTGTCATGGATATTTCCTCTTGCAGTCAAGGCAGGGGTAGTCAAAAAAGAATGCTGTTTCATCAGGGGATGGACTGTAAAAGCTCTTCTGACTCCTTTACTACCACACATACCAGTCAGAAAAGATTTCTGAATCAGACCTCGCATGTGAACGGAGGTGGATAGAAGGGTTTGGCTCAGAAGTCTCCAAGCAAAAGTCTCTCTCTCCTGTGAGAGTGGACGGAGTGATTCATTACAGCACCCGCATAAAGTGATACAACACGCACGCTGTAGGACTGCAATATTCCAGCTGTCACCCCAGAATAATCATGTGAAGATGGTCACTGCCCTACACAGCAACACGACCACAACTATTGTTTTTTTCCAGAGAATGTCACTTTACAGGTCTGTTACCCTTTGCTAAGCAGGAAAGTAATTTGACTGGTTTTGACACAAAACATTTACTGCCTGACATTTTCTTGGGAGGTATGCAAATATAATCCCCGAGATTTTTCCGCAGACAGAAAAGCCCACGTCGTGTCTAGAAGAACAGATTAGAGAAACTTCACCACTTAATAAACAGTGTATCTCCAAAAGAACTGCTATGGTCTATTATCTCAGCAGTAACTGCCAAGATACAGCTTCAGAAGACAGAGCAGCTGCTGAAGGAGGCCAAAGTAATTTCCAGTGTTCAGGAGCAAGAATTCTGTCAGCTCATTTGCCTCCCACAATCATTCAAAGTAGCCCACTACAGACCGAGATTATTAGTGAACCCATCATACTTGAGGTAATCACAGTACAATTTTATGATGACCAAGATTATTTTAATCTTGACTGATCTTACTTGGAGCAACTCTGCTTAAATCCAGCAATGTTCCACAGCTCTAAAAGATCGGGTGAAAATGGAAAAAGCACTTTGACTCCTTCTGAGACTCTGGTGTCAAAAGGTCAGATTATTCTCACCTGATTAACTAGTACAAGGCCAGGGCAACGCCTGCTCTGCACATCTGTTTGTCTGACCCCCTGAAGCATGTCTAGAGGCTACCATCGCTTTCTGCTGAAAGGCTGCCCATCACCCTGCACCCCCCACTTCAGGGTGGGAGATCTGCACAACCAGCCTTCTGGCTTTCCGCGAGCCGCTCTGAAATTCCCGATCCGCTGCCTGTCCTTGGCAAAACCCGCCGTTCGGTTCCTAACGCCTCGGGAGGCTGATCCGAGACAGCGGGGTGAGCGGGAGAGGGGAACACCTGCACCCTTTGCTAAAGCCCTGCGGGAGACTTTCCAGGATACCCACCCACGCAGCCTTTCATCAACGCGCTTCTTTTAGGCGTGGAAAAGCGCCCAGGGGAGACACGGACCCACGTGGTTTGGGTGCCCCGGACACCGCCGGCGGGGAGGTCCCGGGCAAGGGCCCCGCCGGGGCACTGCCCGCACCAGGACGCCGGCGGCGGCCCCCGGCGGGCGCTGCCCCTTTAAGACGCGCCCGGGCAGCCTCCCCCCCCCCCGCCCCCCCCCCCCCCCCTCCCCCCCCCCCCCCCCCCCTCCCGTCCGTGCTCTTCACCTACCAGTTTTCTTTCCTGCCTACGCCGCGCC
>JANHFX010029744.1:0-24057 GCA_027560015.1 Chloroceryle amazona
CATCCCAGGCAAAAGAGAGATGACTTGGGGAAAACTCACTTATTGCCAATTAAAAGGGGCTGCAGGACTTCAGGAGAGTGTCTGATGCTGAGCCTGGCTACCTTGTCTTAGTTTGATTTATGGCCAAAACCTCCTTTCTATTCCTAGGGACGAGGGATGTAGAATAAAGAGAAAGATGTGTGCTGAGATAAAGAGAGAACTTTTATTAATACTTTCAGGGTTCATTCTCTGGAGGGTTTGATTTGGGTTGTTTTTTTGTTGTTGTGGTTTGGGTTTTTTGGTTGTGTGTTTTGTTGTTTTTTTTTTTTCCTGTGCGGCTAGGAGAATAAACTTTTTAAATTTATGAAGTAATCTGTGAAAAATAATCCAGAACATATGTTCTAGATTGTGTATTTTACTCTCTGAAAACTACCTAACCAATTAAAAATGCAGCAGGAATAGAACTAAACACGTGTATGCAATTTAAACACAAACTTGTCAGTTTTGTTCATAACCCAAGGTGTTTTTGCTCTTTAAGATAGCCTAATAATTAGCTTTTAGAGATGAGTTTCCAGGCTGTGTGTTGTGTCTGTTCTCCAAAACCCATCTCGTTTCTATGAACTTTACTATATTTTGCTTCCTAATTGCACCGAGAAAGAGTTTGGACTGGTGCTGGTGAGGTGCCTTGGGTGCTCCCCAGGCAGATAATGGTGCAGAAACCTAAAGAGATGTTGACGTGCTGCACTGGCCCAGTGGAGTGTCAGTCCAAGAACCTAAGCTGGGTCTTGGATGAGTAACTTTATTAAGCCTTTACTTAATTCTGTGGAGGCCTGTGCTGCTGCTCGAGGTGCTGCTGCTCGAGTCTCTGCTCAGCTCCCAGACCTGGACTAAAATGTCCCAGCCTCCTTCCTTCCTTTAAACTCTGGCCCATGCCAGGCCTTCTCCACAGGCATCCACGTCTTGGTGCAGTTACTGTGGGCTTTTTACAAGTGCTGATCGTTGGGTGGGCAGATTGGTCTCAGCTGCCGTGTACCAGCTGTGAAATAGCTGCTGGAGGTGGTAGATCTTGCTGGCTTTGGAAAAGTTGGTTGGTTATGTTCTGAGGTTCTTCAGCTCTTCTAAAAGCTGAGGCTTTGATAGCATTTTTAAAACAAAAACATCGATAAGAAAGCAGAGATCCTTCGTGTGATGGTCTTCAGAAGGCTTGGTCTGATCTTACAGCACTGTGGCCTACGCAGCAAACACCTGTGGAAAGGTTTAAATTTTGTTTAAAACCGTTCCAGGGTAAAATGCCTCGCGTGGATCCAACTGTATGTTCCCACCAGCCTGCTTTAACACCTGCAGTTACCACGTGTTTCTACACGGGACGTGTCCAGTCAGTGTCACAAAGCTCTTTCTAGTGCCATAGCCCCTGGTGTGTAACAGGTGGAAAGGCTTCAGCTCTACAGGTGCAGCTGAACAGCACAACTTTGGTGCTTGGGGAGGAACCCTGGGTTTTGTCCCTCAGATTTTTTTCTGACTTTCATTCCTCCTTCCCTCATCCCTGTCTAAATGAAAAAGGCAAAAAGACCGTTGGTGTTCCCAGCACGGGAGCAGATTTACTGTGCTTGTGGTAGTTATGGTTGGCACTGGGGGCTTGGAAGAGTGTGGGTGCTAGGGCATGTGTCCTGCTGGGTGCTGGCTGTGGGGAGGGCATCATCCTGCTGCTGCCCACCGGCCTTGCTGGGTCGCTCGGGTAGGGAGAAGGTCCATTTCTGACTGTGACGCTGCAGCGTGTGTCAACGGACTGAGAAGGATGCTCCTGGGGGGGGCTGGGGGCGTTTGCCCTGAATCAGCAGTGAGAAGGAAAGGCCCGTTTGCAGAAGCTGCCTCTGGTCTGTGGAACTTACTGGTGTCCTCTTTTAAAGAGCTGCTACTTCAGATGCAGCTTATCTATGCAAACATATTTTTGCCCATATATCTTATTCCACCCTCCAAGCCCAACTTCTGCCTCCTCACCACCAGAGGAGAATAAACGGGGGTGTTCTCTTCGGCACTGATGTGCCAGTTTATCACACCCTGAACAACAGAAAAGCTGCTGGGGTGTCATTAATGCCCAGATGAACCTGCGAGGTATAAACTTTCCCCTTGACCTGTGGGAAATGGATCTGTTTATTCAGTAGCAGAGCAGCGAGTGGTCACCTGGCAGTGGTCACAAGAGCTCCGTTGCTTCTTGCAGGAGAGGATGTGAAAGTTTGTAGGTAGGAATTGGAGATGGTGGCAGTGAACATGTGGGGAGGATCAATCCTGCTTGGGGATGGCTGGGCTTGTAAATGTTCCACCACTGTCCCTTTCCCTCCTATGTTGCCGTGTTTAGTGGGGGACCTTGGACTTGCCTTGCAGGACACCTCCACCCCATCATGAGCATGTGATGGGTGATGTGATGCCTGTAAACCATCACTGGTAGAGGAAAATGACTCCCCTGGAGCTGGCACGTGTAGAGTTTTGGGCAGATAGGCCTTAGTCAGACGTGTTAGATGCGTGGTGCTGGCTGGCACTCTCCAGTTAATACAGCTTTTAAGGTTATTCTTGGCATCGGCGTGATTTTTTGCTGTCTTAAACGAACTTCTTCCTCGTTCCCACTGCATTCCTGCAGTCGCATCATCCCAGGCCTTCTTCCTTCTTCCTCTTAAGTTCTTCCTTTGCCAAAGATTGCTGTTAATTGTTGAAGAGATGGAAGGGTTTCATGCTGAAGAACCGTTGACTTGGTTGTGATTATCCAGCGCGAGACAGCGTGCGTGTGACAGGCTGTCAGCCTGCCAGGCACTTTCGTGCCAGTCCCTGCATTGCAGGGTTAATGTAGAGTTAATGACAGGGTCTGTTTCAGAGACCTCTGGTAACATGACTTTGGTGGATCTCAGTCCAGTGCGTTGCTGGTCTATGCCACTGCTGGTAACTGTCAATTTGACTGGCTTTCTTAGCAGGAAGGTCAAAACTATGTCCCTAGGAGGCTAGGAGAGGGACAACATGACTGGAGCAGAAGACAGTGCTGCTCGCTGGCCCTGGGCAGCAAGCAGGGAGCCTAGTCCCAGAACTTCCACCCTCTTTGAACTGAAAAGTTCACCTCTGTGTCTGCCCACCTCTGATGCTATGGAAAGAAGCAACTAAAGTGCCCAGAAGTCTTTGCTGTGGCACCTCGTGGGTTTCTCCAGTGCCTGGGGTCAGCCCGTGACAGCACAGTTAGGGTGGTGTTTTAGCTGACAACAGTTAGGAATTGTGGGTTAATGTGTGGCTTTTTTTTTTTAACCTAGTGTTTATTTATCAGATATTATAATGAAACAACTGGTAATTAATTTTGTCTACTTTAATTCTGTTAAAACAATTGTACTGGGGTGCAGTGCCATATAAAGGACTGGCACTCATCAAGTCCTGGGTCCTCATCTTTCTGTGATGATACAGCTACGGGGACTTGGTCAAACTACAGCAAACCAGAATAACCAGAAGCTGTCCACGTGTTACAGAAGAAAATCACCCCTGCCTTGCAAACAGAAGGGATCTATTTATGTGGCACAGCACCTTGAAGCAACAAACTCTGCATGTAAGATGTCTTGGAGAGATTTACGTGGTGGATACATAAGCTGTTCAGATATACTCGCTTAGGAGGTGAAGTGCTTCAGGGTCTCACTGAGCTGGCCATGTGATGAGCCCTTCAGAAAGGCAGTCTGCATGTCCCTGGGTTTTTCTTGCTTTTTGAGCCTGAAATAATGGTGTGGTGCCACTGGCAGGAGTTCAAGCAGGTCGTTGACGCTGAGTGGTGGGCTAAGAGCCATGCCCAGGTAGAGGCCCATGGCAGAAGAGCTTGTGTCTAGGCTGCAGGCTTTGTCAGCCTTGCTTTTAGGACCAGGACCTCCTGCCTGGTTGCAGGGTGAGCTGATCACTCCAGAGCTGAGGAATTTGTATGTGAAGTTGCTTGGTGACAAGTCCATCAGAGCCCTATTGGTGTTGGGATAGCAGCTGGGGAGCATCAGCACCTACTTAATGATGCCTTTAACAGCTGATAGCTCTTGAAATGTTGTTTCCAAAGCTTGATGCTCTTGGTAATTTTGTTTACCTGAGGTCTTCTGAGTTTTTCTTTGCAGCTGTGAAGGTTAGAAGTCTCTTGTTTAAACATCAAAGTCGTGTTTCTGTTGTAGTAAGAGTTGTGCTCAGGGCAGAGGCTCATAGAGCCTGTGCTGTTTCTGACCCTGGTGATGGCAAAGGGCTTTTTGGTGACTGCTGAGCAGGGAAATGACACACTAAGGTACCTGTAAGCCGGCAGTGAAATGTTTGTCCATAGCCAGGATATTCACAGAGTGGTAGGGGCTGGAAGGGGGACCCCTGGAGATCATCAAGTCCAACCTCCCTGCCAAAGCAGGATCACCCAGGGTGTGTTGCACGGGAAATAAACCAATGTTCTGAGGTAGCGTTTCCTACGGGGTTGGAAGTGCCATACCTGGGTTTATTCCCAGCTCTACACAGCCCTGACTTGCTGTTGACCACCCCACCCAGTCCTCTAATCACTGTCCGCAGGAATTTGGTGGGGTCTGTAGGAGCCCTAGCACTTGTGAAAAGCCATTTGCAAATTTGTCCCCTTTCCTGTCTGATGGGTGGGCCTGTTGGGTGATCCCAAACTGATGATTTGTGAATGGCCTCCTAGCTCTTAGTGTGTCACCTTTGATGGTCTAAGTTTACCCCCAGTACCCAGGTGCTATAGAAGCCATGTGGTGTTTGCTTCAGGGGCCCAAGCAGGTTACCTTTGCGTGTTGCCCAGTAATCTGGGCAGGACACAACAAAAACCCCAGAAATCAGGACATGCTGCCAGGATTTTAGTTAACATGTCTTTGTTTAGAGGGCACTGCATGTCCACCAGCTCTCTAGGTTTGAGTGTGACAGAGGCAGATATTTAGGACGTTAATCCTAATGTGTTTCATCAGCCACAGCCTTTGTTAGGAGCTTGGGAGAGTGGTGGTCATCACTTCAGCATCCCCATAACCCTCTTCTGAAGACTCTTGCTGTAGCCAGAGAAGTACGGGCATGGTTTCTGTGGAGATGCTGGAGAACGTGGGGGATTGCTTGTGGTGGTATTTCAGGCAGGCTCTGTCTCAACTCCCTGCCTTTTGTTGTGAGATTTAAGGGGGAAAAAAAAAAAATCTCTTCAGGGTTTGTACAACCTTTCCTTTTGTGACATTTGTCAGAGGTGGCTGCTGGGGACTATGGAGTCAGCAGGCGCAGGCTGTGCTCGGGGGTCTCAGCCCATCTCCTTGGGAAAGGAGATGATGGGCTCTGCCATGTGGGTGGAGGGCTGCAGTGGCCTGGAGCCTAGTTTAGGACTTGGTGCTCACCCGGTCCTCAGCTTGAGGCCTTGGAGCTGCTGTTTGCTGGTCACAGTGGTAAACCCAGGTTAAGGAATCCAGCCATCCCCTGCCACTTGCTCATGATTTGCGAGGAGCTCCACAGAGTTGCTCTGGGAGGGAAAAAGATTACAGCACAGAGGTGGGAACAGGGGCTGGGAAGGAAATTTTTACCTAGTTTCACAACCAGTGCTGGGACATGGTAAAACTGCAGCCTGAGCTGGAAATCCTGCAGCATCCCTTCACTAACATAGACCTGGAATTTATCTGGCTGGCTGCCACGTGCTAAATAAACCCCAAGTCATGTTGGAGGCTCCTTCTACCCCCTTGAATCCCAGCCCCTTTCTGGGCTAGCAACCCACAGGCCAGATTTTCTTCTTGCGGAGGTTTTTCAGCGACCACTTTGGAGCCCCTTGAAACTAGATACTAGTGGGAAATCCTGCAAGGCCTCTCCAGCCTTGCTGGCTGTGACATCCTGGAGTGAAAACGTGGCTTGGCTTGAGGATTGGTAAATTAGTACAAACCCAGCTAGTACCATCGCTTGAATTGCCTAACGAGCAGTGAAGAGGTCTGGGTAGGTAAGAAATGCTCCGCGCAGTGAGATCAGAGGTTTGCACCTCTGCTGTCTGCTGCACCGTGGTGATTTGTAAGGAAATCTGAGTGGTGCGGTGTGGTCTGGCTTCAGACTTGTTCTTGTACCTTCACCTTCCTGCCTCTTTTTTCCTTTTTTTTTTTTTTCTTAGGATTCTCAGATTCTGCTTTCAGTTGATGACTTTTTACCCTTGTGTCTTTGCAGTGCCCTGGCGCTTAAGATGCCGTCCTCAGAATTAGGAACTTGGCTCATGTTACTGTGGCAGAATCAGGAGTTGTCTTTCAGCTGGAAAAGTACCGAGTTTGATTTTTCCTTGAAAGAGATTACATTTTCAAGAGAACATTTGGATGCTGTTGTAACTGTTGTTTACCTTCTTTAAAAACTTAATTATGTTCAAACCTAGCGGGAAGGAGTCAGATGCTCGCGCAATATCTTCCACGTGCTGCTTGGCAGAGGGGAGCTGCCCAGGTGGTGGTACATATTTTGGTTTAACTTGTTCCCATTGATGTCCAGCTTTTGGGTTGTGTCTCCCGCTCCCCTCGCTAGTCTCCTTCAGACTCTGATAGAGAGAACGGAGGAGTGATTCAGCCGAGGAAGGAAATTATCTCTTATCTAGCTTGCCTCTAAGCCAGTACTGGCAGAGCTGACTTTATCCTTGAGAGGCTGTAAAGTTGGTCTAAAAGGTAAATATTTATTCTTTCGAGTGTCTGAAATTGATCTGCAATCCAGGTGGCTGCTGGTGGGAAGGAGGCTCTGCTTGGCTGTTCTCACGGCACAGCGCGATTCCACCTGCGAGCAGAAGAAAAACTGTTTTGGAGGAGCATCATTAAAAACTCGCTGCTATCTGTGTAACCTTGAGGACTAAGCGATGCTTTTCTCCCCCCTCAGCTACGATAGTAGGTGTGTGGGAAAGCAAGCTAAGAGGTCTAGCTCCAGGCTTCTCTGTGCTCCCAGCACTGAGGCTGCTGGGATGGAGACTCTGCTAAAACATCAGCATCTTAGTCCTGGAGCTTTGCTAAGTCAGCTGGGAAGAAGATCCAAATACTCAGCGCTGTGGCTTCTCTTTAGGGTTATGGAGTAGGATACTTAGGGAGGCCTCTTTTAGATCCAGGTAGAATGTTCTCCCAAGTTTTCAAGTTTGCTAACCCACGGTGGAAATTCTCCATGGCTTTCTATAGCCAACCTGCCCCTGCCTTGGTGATTTACCCACAGTTCAGGAGGAACAGAAAGTGAAAGCAGCCGGGCTGTTGGTCATGTGCTGAGATGTGCAGAAAGGGGGGGAAATTGTATAAATGCTGAACCAGATGAGCTTTGCAGACCTATTCTTACCATCTTTATGGAGAAAGCTCTCAGTGGTAAGGATAAGACAAACCAGTTCTTGCATAATTAGCCCCATATGATTCCATGCTATTTAGTGATGTTTGGCTTGAGCTGTGAGTTCTGTATAACTGGGAGTTTCTGATGAGACTGGGAAATTTAGATGTTCAGAGGGAATATGCTGCAATTAACTTAAGAATTTAAAATCTTTTCATGTTCCTGGAGCTTCTGTCTTAAAGGTCATTGAAATTTAGACCTGGAGTGCCCTTTGTAGCCTTTGCACAGCATCAGTTGGTGTCCTGGTTTTGAGCACTTGCTAGCATTGGGTATGAGGGGAGCTACTTCGGAAGGGTTTTGTAGTTTTTGTGTTTCATTTCCTACTTTATCACTTGGCAGTAGGTCATACTCGCCCGGATTTTTAGGCCCAAGCCATTGCTGCTGAGTGTTTCTCTGCTTTACCTAACCACACAATTACTTCTGCTGCCTCCTTGGATTCTTCCGCTTCCAGCAGAGGAAATTAAACCTTCTGGCTTAACCTGAGCTCAGCAGTGGCACAGATCGTGCCTTGACCTAAGCCAGGCACATCACTTGGGCCTCGGTCCTATATGGAGCTGTGTGTAAATTGCTTCTCCCTGCCCCCCTGCTGAAGTGGGCTTGCTCTGGGTTTGGGGGTCTCATTTAGACCTTTGTTTCTTTGTCTTTTTATAACAAGTACCTTCTTGAGAAGGTAAGGGAACTCCTTCAGCTCTAAGAATGGTCCCGTGCAGCAGCCGAGCGCCGTCCGTCGGCTTTACATCAGACCCGTAAGCAGCTCCTGTCGCGTAGCCGGTGAGTGGGATGTGCCATTAACCTTGCGTGTCTGGCTCTTTCAGAACAGGGCAGTCGGACGGCCCAAAGGGAAGCTGGGCACCGCTTCTGCAGTGAAGCTCGCAGCTAATCGGACGACCGCTGGCGCGCGGCGGAGGAGGACGCGATGCCGCAAGTGCGAGGCGTGTCTGCGGACAGAGTGCGGCGAGTGTCACTTCTGCAAAGATATGAAGAAATTTGGGGGACCTGGCAGGATGAAACAGTCCTGCATTATGAGGCAGTGTATCGCAGTAAGTGTACCTGTTGCTGTAGCTTCTTTAGACTTTCCTGTATCTCCTGGTGATGAGGGGTGGGACTGAGAACTCGACTCTGAGTAGTCTCTGAAGTGCATCGGACAAAACAGTGCAATCCCTCCCCGCTCTGTTCAGATCTCTTCTTCCCGTTGCTTTTCATCCTCCCCAAATCTTAAACCAGAATGCTACTAAAGCTCAATAGCACAGCTTTCATTCGCAGCAGTAGAGAAGTGGAGATGAGTGGTACGCTGGAAATTGGCACTGAAATCACACTGAAATTCTGGGGTTTGGGGGAGAAGGGGAAAGAGTGGGAAGTTCTGCTTCAAAGGGAGAAGAGGCCTCTTTGGTTTGGATCTCTGAATTTCCTGAGGAAAGCTGCCTTGACACCAGCCTTACCATCTTAACTACTTAACTGAATTAAGAGAAGGAGAAACCTTTGATTGGCATCTTCCAGGATCCTGGTGTTGGTGACCCCAGCTCCAGGCTCCTTGAGATCTGAATTTCTGTTTGCTTGCTGTTACCTGGGCATATAGCTGGGGGGGGCTGATCCAGATGAGCCCAAAAAGCCATCAAGCCAGGGTCTTGTCTTCTCAGGGACTGGAAATGGCCATTGAGGGGCAGGCATCAAAACAGCACGAGAGGCTTTCCTGGGCTCCTGTGATACGTTGCTTAGAAGCTTCTTGAGTCATAAGTGACAGTGCTGTATTTAACAAACATTGACAGATCAATCTTCTTCAAGTAGCTTTTGAATCGTTGCTTTCGTACTGACTGTTGTGGAGCTTCTCCTCAGGTCATCTGCAGCACCCCATTAGCTTTTTATCTTAATTCTTCGGAAGGTCCTGTTTATGCTGTAGTTAAGGGGTTGGTTTTCTGTTGTTTTTCTCTTCGTTTATTCATAACTCAAATGTCACCACATCCATACTGATTCCAACTCTTGTTACAGTTGTTTTTTCTGAGTTGTTTGTGTTTGGTTGGGTTTTTTTTCCTTTTTATTCTGACGAGGAAATTGAAGTGGAGGCATTAAATGACTTGGTCTGACACTGATAAAAAAAACCTGATAAGCACTTAAGGTTTCCTGTAGTTGCTCCTGGTAGCTCACTCCATGTCCTGTTCTAAGCCATGCACTGTTCTTGACATAGAGGATTGGATTCAGCTCTGCTGGATCTTTCAGTAAAGTACATAGAATATCTACCTTTCCACAGAGTGCTTTTGCAGCTCAAGTATCTTTTCTTTGAACGCTTGATTTCCTGGAGTGTGGCATGAATTGAACAGCATGGATGAAGAATTTATTATTCTCCAGAGGAAAGAAATAGTGAAATCGTGCTGCCTTTTTAGTGGAGGGATTAAATTAGGGCTGCAGTGTGCTTTCTTGTCCTGACTGATGAAGGAAACTTTCATGCTAAGCTGTTTCTCCCTCGATAACAGAGGCTGAGCCTTCTGGAGATGAACTGGGTTCTCTTCTGGCTGAGTGTAGTCATCCTCTCATCTCCTCTCTTCTAATGAAGAAGTAATTTTCTTCATAGTATCTGCAGTTTTATATCCAGAAGCTGTGGCTAGAGCACAGGGCTTGGTAGCTGCACTGCTGTGATCCCTTTTCCAACCCTTGCACGCACTCGGGAAGACGTCTCTGCTCTTCCCCTTGGTTCCCCTTGGTGTAAGTAGCAGGGGGGATTATTACAGACTTCCTTGGAGGACCAAAAGCAAGTTGAACTGTTGGAACCTCTAAGGGTGCTTTACATTTCCATAACCAGTCCTATTGTCTTCACTCTTGTTCATTATGTTCTCTTAACAATTGCAGTGGGAATCTGGTGGTACCTACCTGACAGCTTCCAGACCAAAATGTGGAAGCAAGGCTCTGGGGAAGCAGTGATCCCTGCACTGCTGGGATTGTGTTTTCCTCTGGTTGATAATGTTGACAATGTTAACTAGACACAGACTTTCATTAAACTGGGAAGCCTTCAGAGAGCCTCTACTGCTGATGAGAGAACAGGAAACTCCTCTGCATCACCAGTTCAGTCAGGAAGGGAAACGGGAGTGCCTGGGACACTTGAAGCTGCATTGAATAGGTTTGAAGGGAGTGTGGGGCTCTGCTGGGAGGACAAGTAGTGACGGTGACAGCCACCCTGTCAGTGGGTCAGAGCTAGCTGGGGCACAGATTTCCTAGACACCCTCACTCCCAGCAAGAAAAATTGTACTGGAGTGTTTGTTCTTGTGTGTGGATATAAATGTTGTGTGGGAGATCAGACAAGACAAGTGGACAGAGCTCTTGGGGCTCTGGATGACTTAGCTTTTCTCTGGTTTACCTGCTGGTGGAACGGGATCCTGGGGATTCCTATTCTGAGCTTGGAGGAAGGGAGGAAATTAAAGAGCATTTGCAAAATGCTTTTTAAAATGGAGCGTGGGTACGTACAGGTATGAGAAAGCAGGGAAGTGTTCCCATAGCTGACGTCTCAGAAGCTGTACTCTGCCATGGCTCACTCTAGCGAGGCTTTCCCCAGCCTGAAACTGGCCACGGGATGCAGCGTTGCTGCGTAGGTTTGGTGGGCAGGTATCTGCGTAGGGATTTTATTCACTCTATCTACAAGAGATCCCTGCTGTGAAAAACCACATCTCTACCTCTGGCTGCTTAAGGGCTAAGGACTTGCAACCTAATCAATTGCATTTCACATTACAGCCAGCTTCTTATGGGGATCTTCTTTTTCCTTCTTGTATCGAGGCTTATACCATTATTGCCCTAACCCAGAAGTTTGTTACTTATTAGCACAAAGGTGGCTTTTTAATTAAACTGGCATTCAGCTCTTGGACACAGGTGAGAGATCGGTGAGGTGCTGCAGTTCCCTTCCTGCCTTGGCACAAGACAAAAAAATCAGTGTGCTTGTGACACTTGCAGGAGAGGAATTCTCTCTGAGTGTCTGCGTGGTGCTTTTTGCCATGCTGGGGTTGGGAGCAGGGCCCCAGATAATAGCCTGTCAGTCAGGAAAAGGTCTGTTCTTGGTTCTGTTGTGGGCTTGCTGTGAGACCTGGATTGGGTCCCATAACATCTGTTTGCCCTGCTTGTAATACAGGGGAGCTGCCAAATTGCTAGTCAGATTGTGAAGCTTAATGGGTGTGAATAGTGATGTTCTAGGTTGCTTCTTTGCCTTCCCATTGTACACCAGTGAAGTGACTTGCATGGCAATCTCTGTGTCAGCTCACAGCTTAGAGAGACCCACAACCACTCCCCCACCCCCCCAACATTTTCAGCCATCCCTGGGATGCCCAATGAATCTGTGTTGCTACAGGGAGGGCATTTTCATTCCATGAAACACGTCCTGCGGTGCTTGGCCTGAGTACCCAGCCCCAGTTGCTATCAGTTTCTCTTGCCTTTGTTGCTCTGCTGGGCTGGAGCCTTCAGCAGTTGGCACAATTAATTCCTATTTATCTCCTCTTTGAGGATACCTTAAATGCACATCTAGTTCTGTTTGCATGTGTATTCTGTGTCCCGATCAAGACTTCTTTCTGATGTGTGTCAACAGCCGGTGTTGCCTCATACTGCCGTGTGTCTGGTGTGTGGAGAAGCTGGGAAAGAAGACACTGTGGAAGAGGAGGAGAGCAAGTTTAATCTCATGCTAATGGAATGCTCCATTTGTAATGAAATCATACACCCAGGATGCCTTAAGGTGAGTACAAGGATGTGATACATGTTGGAAACAACAACCGGATTAGTTAACACCTTAATGTAAAAGTAGTGCACGGAAATTGGAAAGCTTTCACTTTTTTTCTCTTTGGAAACTTGAGTGAAGAGTTGGTGTGAGGATGAGGAGCAGGGTGACAGCCGTGGCACGTGCAGACCGGACTGGCAGGCAGGTTCCTCTTGCTTTGGCCAGCCTCTGAAATGTGTGTGTATGCAAATGTCTTGTGGGTTGGGTCTTTTTGCTTTGTTTTTCTTTGCTCCTTGTTTAAGGAAGTGAGGAGTTTCAGTTGGGATGGGAAGCTTAAGAGGACAGGGAAATCTGCCTGTATGTTTGGATGAGTCAGTCACCACCCTGTGTCAGTAGCTCCTTCCCATGTCCCACAGAGTGCAAACAAGTAGTTTGCTGCTCGTGGCTGTCCAGGCACAGATGTGCCAAGCAGCTGCCTTTGAAGCTGTTAGGAGCAAATGTTGCAGGAGGAAGACTGCAGCTCCCGAGAGCAAACCGAGCGAGTTCCAGGCTGCCGGAGCGCTCACCCTTGGCTGACTTGAGTCCTGTGAGCAGCTAAATTCTTGGCTGGTAACAAAAGTGTCATTTTGGGCATATCTCTGCTTTATTAACATTTAGAAGCCTCCTTTCTCCAGAGCTGGTTCGTTTCAGCTGATCAGCCATTTCCTGTTGCTGATTTGTTTATGGTTAAAGTGATTTGCCAAAGCAAATGTATTCTGACACGCCGTGCCCCAGAAAGCAGCGCTTGGCCCTTCTGGGATCTCGGGGAGGAGAGGTATGTTCCTTACGCAGACCCAGGGTGATGCTCTCCCGGCCTTTTCTGTTCCTTGCGCCGAGCTCGGCGTGTGTCATTTATTAGAGCAGAAAGCAGAGAGCTGGCAAACCAGAACCGTGGCTGTCTCCCTGATTCATGAAACTGGTGCTCACAGCTCCTGCCACAGATGGCTCTGAAAGGGAGCTTTGCTTGCTTGGCTCTGCTTAAAACAAGGCTTCGGGGGCTGGTGAAGCAAGGGAAGGAGCTGCTCGTTTTCAGAGGTACCTCAGTTTTGGCTCGGAGCTGCTGCTTTGTCATTCCAGTCCTTCCTGACACCCACCTCTTGTTTTGCAGTGTCAGTGACACTTCGTGGCTGTGTCCAGAGGACACAATTATTGGCTCGTGGCAGTTTGAGTATGGTTTCCTCTCCCTGTACCACATTTGGGACTAGTTCCACAGGATGTGGGTCAGATCTGTGAAATCAAGCAAGTGCTGTTTGTGCTTTTATGCGTGCATGGTGTTCTGAGCACTGTTTTGGTAACCAGGAACAACGTGGCTTTGGGTGTTTCTGAAAACGAGGTGGTGGGAGATTTACAGTGCGCACCTTGTGTGGCTTGTGTCTTAATTTCTCAGTGCTTCTGTTGAGCTAAAACGGTGGGGTGACTGGTACTGTTGATTTCCTGAGACAAAAGGGCACTGGTAGGATTTCAAAACAGAAGATGAGATGAGACTATGTACAGGGCATCAGCAAAAGGAAAATGGAGCCTCTTCCTTGGATCCCTCCTTGCTCTTCATTCCCAAGTTCTGTGATTTTCTACAAAACAAAAATCTGCTGCCATGTTTACATGTCCGAGTCCTTGACATGGCCTTAAGCCCAGAGGATGGAGCCCATAAATAGTCCTTGTGGGAAGCGCCTTTGAATGCAGCCACGGCCTCGGGGCAGCTGCTTTGCCTGGCCACCCAGAGAAAGTCCCTTCCCGTCCTGCTCAGTAAATAGGCAGCAGTACGTGTGAACTGTTAAATGTCTGGCAAATGTACTTCTGGGGAGACTGGAATAAACTGGATCAGTGAGGGGAGGAGTGTCCTTTCCTGGCTTATTCCCAGGTGGAGTGAATTCCTCCAAGACATCTCCAAAACCCGTGGAGTAGTTTGGCACATGCCGTGGCTAATATGTACTCTGGGGCAGGCTGTCCCTAATTCCAAGCCCATCCTCTTTCAACTTCCAGATTTGGCTGTGCAGGTTTGTGGTGGGTTTTCTCTGTGGAATAAGTGTCAGGGTGTGACATCTTCGAGGAGATTAAGGGTAGCTTGGGTGCATCTCTGCTCTGACACTCGCAGCCTTGAGGGGTTTCTGGGGTGCCTCTTGCTGGGGGAGCCCTGGGTACCAGAGCGCGTTAGGTGCTTGTGTTGGAACCGTGCTGAGGGCAGCCAGGGTGTTCCATATGCTGAGAAGAGCCACAGGAGGTTTCTGACGTGCTTCTCTCCTTGAAGACCAACACAAAAGTCTCCTTGTACCAACACAAAAGTTCACTTTGCTGAAGAGTTTCTTACGAAAACGATCTCTGTGATCGTGACTTTCCCTCGGCTCTGTCAGATCAGCACCATGGGGTCTCCACGTTCCCCAACAAGACAACTTTGCCGTGGCGTAGTCGCACGTTTAGACTTCCCAACTTGCTGACCTTGTGCTGCAGGCCTGTTTCTGAAGATGCCTCTTGCTGTGGCTCCAACACCCACCTGCTCTTGGTAGAAACACTTGGCACTGGCTCCCACCCAGCCTGAAAGGCTTGGGATGGATTTGGTGGCAGGTTTGTGTGTCTAATTAGTTTGCTTCCAGTTCCTCACATCTGTTCAGTTCCTTAAACTTCACAGAGGGATAGAGCTGTAATGCTTTCCCTTCAGGAGTGTTTGTTCTATATTCAGTGCGGGAAATAACTTGTTCCCAACTTGGACTTGGGCCAGGAATTGTTCCCCTGAGGCAGAGATGTATACAACAACTCCTGGAATATCTTACACCTACCATGGGAAAGAAGGTTCAAAGGCTTACAGTTGTGATAAAACCAGTATTTAAATTCTGCCCACTTCATTTACTCATTTATGAACTGGAGAAGACTCGCTGAGAGAGACCGACATGTCATCACTCTCACTGGATGGTGAAACTCGACCGGCTGCTGTCTGGCTTGGGGACTGGAGGAAGCAGTTCCCCTAAACCCAAGGCCTTGCTCCCGCCCAGCCTGGTGCTGCTCTGCCAAGCTGGGAGGAGAGGAGGAAACGTTTCAGAAACATGAACAATCTGCAGATCTTTGCCCCTGCCTGTTTCAGCAGCAGTCTCCTGCTGGCTGGTGCCAGTGCCCAGCTCTTTGGCTTGACGGGGGCGTGTTTTTGGTGTCTACAATAGTAAGAAGTTAATTTTTCTTCCCTCCTCAAGGCTTTTTTTTTCTGAATATATAACTAAACCCTTCAATGTGAATGTGCCGTTGGGGAGCGTATGTTCGTGCGGAGGGTATTTTTAGCTTAGCTCTACTTTTCATCCTCAGTTTCATTCACAGGAATGTCTTTTCAGAAACACCTATCTCCTGGTTGGAAAGTCACGTGAGCTCCTGTGTGGAAATTCAGCTGTGTAGGGCAGGACTGTGCTTTCATTGTCGTGTAACAACAGTGTCTGCATCTTCTCTTTCAAAAAGCAGAATGGCCCAGTCTCTCGGAGGTAGTGAAGTAGGAACCATTTCTCTTCCTTACGCTGACTGGGTGACCGTGGGTGTGAGAAACCTTAAACACCTTTGTGAGTCCAGTCTTCTGAATAACAGTGTCTGTTCTCCAGCTGACTTGGCAACCGTCATTTTTATTGGCTCGAGGGCTGGCATGGGACTGCTAGTTCTGATCCATGAAGAAAAATATTTTAAGGAGCACTTGATTACAGTGCAGGGTGATTTGCTTCTAAAAATGCTGAACGGGATTAATGTGTGTATGGGAAAAATCCCTTCCTATTAAAAGATCAGACCGCTGCGGGGGGACGGGACTCGGCTTTGCAGATAAGTGGTGTGGGAGGACATTTGGAAAGGGTGTGATCACAGTCCTGGGGTTTGGGTTGGGTCGTTGGGGTGGGTTTTGTTGTTTTGGGGTTGTTTTTGCAAGAGCAGAATGTGCCCTGTGGTAATTGGGACTGTCACTGACCTTTCTAACAAGCCCAGACCTCAACCCTCTCTCAAATACCACCTTGACCAACGTGCTTTCTTCCCCTGTTGACACCATCAGAAGGGTGATGGTGCAGGACCGAGGGCTTGCTCGGCACCAACAGTGATCTGGGTTTCTTTTCTGCAGCCGTTGGGAGGGCAAGAGAAGAATCGTGAGCTGTACAAAATGCCTCTGGATGATCCACCTGTGAACTTCTGCAGCTCTCTGCAGCAGGGTTGTGAATTGAGTTGTGCTTCTCTGTCACCAGGTGAAGGAATCGGACGGTGTGGTGAACGATGAGCTGCCGAACTGCTGGGAGTGTCCAAAGTGCAACCACGCAGGGAAAACTGGAAAAGTGAGTTTAATGGGAATAAGCGGTGCTGGAATGAGATACAAAATCTCAGTCGTTCCCTCTGGCTTGTAGGTACAGTTTCTCCCAGTATCAGGTTTTGTGCTTAATTCAGTCGAGTTGAAGGAAAACAATGACCTTCAGTTCTTTACTGTAGTTTAGTTCCGTGGACTAACAGTTCAGGGAGAACCAGGGGGATGTTTAGGTTAGCTCTGTGACGTGCTGCATGTTCATTCCTAAAGAGAAAATACTTTTTATTAAGGATAAAAAAACCCAAACCAACAAAACAAATCCAGAAGTAATTCTGCATAACCCGAAGTACCTGTTGGAAACATTTATTTCTTTGCAAACCGAGACGGACACTCGCGAGTGTATAGTTACAAAAATAGCTTTATGAAGGTCAAAACTCTTTTACTATAATCATTTTGTCTGTTACAAAGCGATCAACCCACCCTTGTCAGGCAGAGTTGAAAGCAACTTAGAGCTGCAAAAGGCGTAAGATATAAAGTTTGTTTGTGTTTTGTGTCTCTTTGGCGTACAAGCAAAAGCGCGGACCAGGCTTCAAATACGCATCAAATCTCCCAGGCTCGTTGCTGAAGGAACAGAAAATGAACAGAGACAATAAAGAGGTAACGGACGCCGCGAAACGGAAAGGGGATTGTGAAGAAACTCCCAGGCGGAAATCGGAGGAACATTCCAAAAAGACTCAAGTGGATTCGATACTGAGGAGAAAGTCGGACGAAGTGCATCTGTGGAGGAAAAGGAAATTTGAGAAACCCCAGGAACCCACGATGAGAAAGCGGGTATGACGAGCTGCTCCTTTCATGTGCTTACCCAGATGCGCGTGGGCTGGTTGGGGCTGATGTTTCTTGCCTTCTGGCTTGTAGCTCATCTCGCGATCCCAGATGGTTACAAAAGCAATCGTGGTGTTTTGCCTTCCTTTCCGAAAGCTGCCAGTCTAACGGGCAGTTGTTTGAACGGGTTGATGTTCAGAGGCTAAAAGCACTGGCCTGTGGCTGTTGTTTTATTCAAAATACTGGAAAGCCCACTTTAACTGTAAAGTCTTGGAGTGGGAATGGGGTGAAAATCGCTTTTGAATGGAAACTTTTTGGTGTCTCTCCACTTGGTGGCGCTTGGCAGCTGGCTTTGTGCTGGTTCGGGATGTACAGCACTAACCCATCAGAGGACCTCTAGAAATGACACCTTCTGTAGCCTGCAGAGAGGAGGAGCTGCTCCCAGCAGCCATGTAGACAGCTTTTTCCCTGGAGCTCTTGGGCCAGGCAGGGACACTCGGAACTGGTCATGTGGATTGTAAAATACAGTACTTGGGATATAGAGAAATAAATGCTGGCTTGCAGAGGTAGAAACGGGGACCTAGATCTAATGTGTCTCACGAGTAAATGGCTGATGGCTTTAAAATCCAAGTCAGTGGCTGGTTTTGCATTGCATGTGAGGTTCACGAGGAGCAGCAGTCGGTCCACCCCGCAAGGCTTGATGGTGGGAGCGCTACGGTACAAAAAGCGTAGGGATTGGGTTTGCTTTGATGGAGTGAGAGCAAAATTCACCGCTCCAGTTCATGCATCTCCCTTTTCTGGCCATGCTTTCCTTTCCCCATCCCTCTGGACTCGCTGCAGTTTATGGCTGGCTCAAATTGCTCCATGAAAGCCCCACAGTGCATGAGGAAGGCACTGGGGATGGCCAAACCTTCACCAGACAGCGCAACAAATGTCATGGTTTGGGGTTTTTACTTTTCTTTCTTCCAACAGCTAAAACTTGGAACAGAAGACAAACTCTTCAGGAAGAAGGTACTTTGCCTTTTTAATAGATGTGTTCTCAATCCCTCTTAATCCCCTCTCCTCACGTGAGCTGAATGGTGAGCCTATTTCTCTATCAGTCGTGTCCTTGTATCACTGCAGGCGTTTTTATTATCCCATTTACATCCTGAAATTACAGAATCTCTCTGATAAAAACCTTTACACTCCAGGAGTGTTGAGCTGCAGCGTCCAGTTTTAGCTGTTCCAATGTCCCAGATTAAAATACAGCAGTAAGCTGCATTTTGAGGACCCAAGGAATGAAACCCCGTCTCTATACCCATGTTTCACTCTTCCTGTGTGGCCAAATCTTGCCCCTGCTGCCACCCTGGTATCAGTCACCTCTCGCCAGTGGGCACGCTAACACAAGTCCCATACCTTGAAACCAAGCGCTGTCTGAAGGATGCTGCAAACTGCTCGTAGCTCTAACCTGTCATTAACTTACCGTGACCTCTCCCTTTATAATATGTTAATTTAAAGACAGGGCAATCGGCCTTCTCCGCTCTGCGTCGCGCTCTGAAGCTTGGGAGCACGTCCACTGATTTGATCCTCCAGTTAGCTTGCTGTGAAAGCTTAGACCTCCTGAGCTAACAAGTGTGTTCACAGCAGTTCACCTTTTCTTGCCAGTCCAGGTCTCTTATTAGAGCTATTTCATTTTAACAGTTGGTGGCTTCTTTCTTGCTTGTAGTGATCAGATTAGACTTGAAGTCTTCCCTGGTCTTAGTTTGTGCATCTCTTACGCTTCAGTCTGGTGTGCATCAGAGAGTTGTATGGATGTGAGCAAGCAAAGTGCAGTTTGCTGTTGGGAACAGTGACCAGGGCAGGGAAGAAGGTGCCAGCGAACCCCTGGAGCCCACGCTGCGCTGGGAATCGTGCCAGTGTCAGGTCCTGTCAGCCCTGCCAGTCAGACCCCCCCTGGTTCTGCGTGCACCAGGGGTGGGGGAAGCCAGAGAAGATGAGCAGAGTTTAGCAGGATGCAAAGGAGCAGCTAAAGCATAATGGACCAAGGCTGAGTGTCCAGCAGTAAGGGCTACGACAGCGCGGCCACGGCGCGAGTTGGTGAGGGCGATTCAGGAGGCTTCAGAAACTGGCCTTTTGGCCCTTGGGCAAAACTGCCTGTCCACTGGTGTCTGAAGTGGGTGCTTTACCCAGTGAAATTGTGCCCCAAGCCTGGTTTCTTCTGGCCTACTGGGGAAAAGCTGTCGATCGTGTGCTGCTCACCTTCTGTGTGTAAATGGTCCGCTGTGGAATGAGTAAGGCCCTCAAATCTGCAGGACTGTGCATGGTGAATAAATGCATTGAGCACTCTCTCGGAGTCCAGAGAGCCAATAGCTGGACTCCTCACCCTTGATGGCACTTGAACTTGATACCTTTGGCCGATGAATGTACCCTTGCGCCCCGATGGGTGGGGCCTGGTGCTGGCAGGTGGCCCGACCCCCCCGGGCAGGGCTGTCTGTGTGGAGCATCAGCACGTGAAGTATCGCTGAGCACCTTCTCGCTCCGATAGTCAGCCCTTGTCTCTTCCTTTGCAGCGGCGATCGTGGAAGGCTCCGGATGACCGAACTGCCATGATCAAACCCCTGCGGCGCCTGAAGCAGGAGCCAGAGGATGACCTGCCAGAAGCACCTCCCCGGTCCAAGGATAGCGACCAGTCACGGTCCAGCTCGCCCACTGCGGGTCCCAGCACGGAGGGTGCCGAGCCCAGGGACAAGAAGAAGTTCAAGATGAGGAGGAAAAGGCGGCTTCCCAATAAAGAACTGAGCAAGGAGCTCAGCAAGGAGCTTAACCAGGAGATCCAAAAAACCGAGAACAGCCTTGCCAATGAGAATCACCAACCCATCAAATCTGAACCTGAGAGCGAGAATGAGGAGCCTAAGCGTGCTTTGAACAACAGCGAGAGACTCCATAGGTTCAGCAAAGGGTTGAACGGGACTCCCCGGGAGCTGAGGCACCAGCTCATCCCCAGCCTGCGAAGCACCCCTCGGGGAATAACCCGGCCACCGCCTTCACTCTCTCCTCCCAAATGCATCCAGATGGAGCGGCACGTTATCCGGCCACCTCCCATCAGCCCCCCTCCAGACTCGCTCCCCCTGGATGACGGGGCAGCCCACGTGATGCAGAGGGAAGTCTGGATGGCTGTCTTTAGCTACCTCAGTCATAGAGACTTGTGCATCTGTATGAGAGTTTGCAAGACCTGGAACAGATGGTAAGGAGGGTCTGACCTGTGGTGGGATGGACTCGAAAGGGAGGTGGGTGACAGAGGCACTAACGTCTCCTGGAAGAGGTGTGCAGGTTGTCACCGAAGCTCTGTTGAGCCCACAGGAAATGGGTGACCAGCAGTGTCTGGAGAAGTAGCACATCTTCTGGTGCCTTCCCAGAAACAGCTGTTCCCAGCATCTCCACTGGGAGCTGTGCGTGTGGTGTGTGTGTCAGCCTCAGCGTCAGCCTGCCGGGGCTGTAGGGCCCCAGAGCAGCCTGTTCTCTAGTTAGACACAACAATGTTCTCGCCTGCTGGAACAGCCAGTCTAGGTCACGTGAAGTCTCGGTGTCGTTCTGCCCTGGGACTTGCCAATTGCTAATGCAGTTGTTTGTTCAGCTCGGCTATTGCCTATCTACAGAGATACAAGTGAAGATCTCCCAGTGCCTGCAGTGTTCTCCTCAGAAGGTCTGTGCTGATCATTTCCCTGTGTAGAGGGGATGTGGAGAGCGATGCCGTTCGCTGGGTCCTGACCAGCAGAGCTGATGGAGGGGTCCGTCCCTAGTTGCATTTGCTCTCAGCGTGTGCACTGGGTGCTCAGGGTACCGGTGTGTGAACTCCGACAGTGTTGGTGACTGTACAGCAGCAGGAAGCACCAGTGGGCAGATTTATCTGATTCACTGAACTCACAGTGAAGTCTCCTGTTGGCTGTCACCTCTGATCTGACTGTAATGTGCACGCAGACGGGCAGACTGTACCAGAGGCTCCTTTCTGGCACATCCTCCTCACAAAGGGGGTAAATGACAGAGAAGTTGAGAGGTTGCTAATTTAGTGTAAGAAGATGTGTGTGGAGTGTCTCCTCCGTGGGCTTCTTGGTGTCACAGAAAGCTGGTAAATGCCTTTTCCACTCAAGTGCAGTATTCTCTAATGGGGAGAGGGGTGGGGAGGAAAGGAAAATGCAGAATCTTGTGCACTCATTAGGACTTCGTGCTTGCTGTCCTTAAAGAACAGTAAAGAATGCATAAAAATGCGTAAGCCATGGAGATGACACAAACAGAACAGGAGAGGGGGGGATCTGTTTTACTGAATTCCCTGGGTTTAAGTAAGGAAGGTGCAGGAGACATCAGGGCAGTAATATTTAAAACCAGTCTTTTTTTATTCAAAAGGTGAGCAAGAGGGTGTGGCCCTTCTTGGGGCGAGGGAATGGATTTTAGTAAGTGCTGCGATGGCTTAAAAGGGGATCTGAAGTTGTTGACACTTGTAATTCTGTGGAAATAATCTCGTGCTTTATTGCATGAGGTGGTTGGAGGAGAAACTTCAGACCCACGTATCATTGCGTCGTGTTCTGCTTATCTTAACATCACTCAGCCTTAAGTTGTGCTGTTTTCAGTTAAATGCTGTCATTTTCCCCTGCTGTTTAACGACACCTTTTAAAGTCTTGCAGAAGTCAAAAGAAGTGCTGAATTAAGTGCTGTTGGCTTTTCTTCTTTTTGGGTAGGTGCTGTGACAAAAGATTATGGACCAAAATAGATTTAAACCATTGTAAATCCATCACTCCACTTATGCTTAGTGGCATTATTAGGAGACAGCCTGTAACCCTTGATCTTAGCTGGACAAATATATCTAAAAAGCAGCTGAGCTGGCTTATCAACAGACTGCCAGGTAAGTGATGGGTTTTGACCACTTCACTGAATTTGGCAAACTGGTTTGTGTCTGAACTGCAGTCTCTGCAGGGATCTGGGTTTCCTGGGATGAGTTAATCATGTAGGAATGAAGCATCAAGGGGCTAAAATGGGCCCCAAATTAGTTACGTTGTGACTTCTTGTCACGCTGGGTGAAGTAATTTGAGGCAGGTTTTTGTCGACAGGTCCCATTGCTGTGGAAAGTGCCTGTGCTGGTGTGATGAGCGGAGGGGGTGGGGGGGTAATGAAATACCAGGTGGTGGGAGAGGTGGAGAGCTGGGCAGGAGGAGGCTGACGGGGTCCCTGCTGACCCTGGAGTGCTGAGATCGTTCATCCCTGGGCTTTGTCCAACCTGCACGTGGTAGCAGAGATCACCGCGGATGTCTCTGGGTAGGTCACGTCCTCCAACTTCTTCTGTATCCGCAGGTCTGCGGGACCTGCTGTTATCAGGGTGCTCATGGATAGCGGTGTCGGCACTTTGTAGTTCCAGTTGTCCTTTACTCCGAACTCTGGACGTGCAGTGGGCAGAAGGACTGAAAGACGCACAAATGAGAGACCTCTTGTCACCACCCACAGATAACCGGCCAGGTAACAGGCGGGAGGAGCGCGGGAGACCTGTCCCAGCCGTTCTGTGGCACGTTCTGCTGCTAGTCCCCCTCGGAGGAACCGGGCAGAAACCCCCCGTAGCCAGTCCCGGCGGGGTTCGGGGCTTTGCTGATGCGCAAGGTGTTGGAAGTAGTGACTCGCAACACCTCCTGGCTGGAAGCCACTGGGTAACGAGGGATGTTCTCTGGCTGCTGAACAGTCGTCTGAGCCACTGTGCTGGTTTTCTGTCTGACTTTCTTCTCTTCAGGCTGCAACGGGTGTACTTTAGAGAGTATGGAAACACTTTCTTCCAGTTCAGGGAAGGAGCAGTTCTGTGGGTCATGCCACATTCGCCCGGATATCAGCTCAGGTGAAATTTTGAGCAAATCAGATCTGCTTTCTGGCATGCACTGCACAGCCTACTGCTTACTCCCGACGTGTAATTCCGCTGGGCCCCTGCAGTTACTTTCATCCCTTTTGTTTTGAAATCAGGAGGTGGCTTTGCCCACGTGCCTGTTCCAAAAATAGACGAGTGTTCCTGCTGATGTCCCCTCCAAAGCTCCAGACAGGCGAAAGCGTCTGAAGTTGACGTAGGGCAGCAGTGTTGCGTGTCACAGTGCATTTCATATAGATCTGCAGATGTTTGCGGCACGGGGTCAGGCTTGTGGGAGTGACCTCCTGCCTCTGCTTTCCAGGTCAGATCGACAACCGGAGTAAACTACGGAACATAGTTGAGCTGCGTTTGGCTGGCCTGGATATTACAGATGCTTCTTTGCGGCTGATCATAAGGCACATGCCTCTGCTCTCCAAACTCAATCTCAGTTACTGTAATCACGTGACAGATCAGTCTATTAACCTGCTGACCGCAGTTGGAACCACCACGCGGGATTCATTAACAGAAATTAATTTATCAGGTAAGCAACACGAACATGGGGGAGCAGGGGGGAGGGTGGGAATTGCCCCCCGCTGTTGGACTTGTGTGAAGCACCCATCGGTGGGAGTGGATTTATCCAGCTCTTCCCCCTGCCCCTTGGGTAAGTTCCCCTCCCTGAGGGGTGTGTAAATAACCCAGCAGCTGCCCAGCCTGTACCTCGCTTGTCCTCCACGGGGGATTTACCAACACTCTGCTCATCTGGTGCACTTTGCTTTGTCTCCTTGGTTACACAAAGGGATCACAAGAAGGACTTACCGCGGTTGGGCTAAACCATCCTCGTGCTGGAGAACAAACCAAGACATGCTGCTAAATTTCTCTTGGGTGTATTCAAGACCGGACTGCTAAATATGAAGGACGCATAAAATCAGATTTTGAAAAGCTGTACTTTTTCTTTTTTCTATATCCTTCTATTTACATATTGGTCATGGGGAAAGTGAGGCAGCTTTTCCTACCATCCACTACTCTCCTCTGGATCTTTGCTCTCCAGCAGATCGCATGCAGGAGGGATTCCACCTTGCTGCTTTTGATTCTCGTTTC
>JANHFX010029744.1:24157-35808 GCA_027560015.1 Chloroceryle amazona
CCCCCCCCTTTTTTTCCCCCCTCTGGCAGACTGCAATAAGGTCACTGACCAGTGCCTGTCTTACTTCAAACGGTGTGGAAACATCTGCCAGATCGACCTGAGGTACTGCAAGCAAGTGACAAAAGAAGGCTGCGAGCAGTTCATCGCAGAGATGTCAGTAAGTGTTCAGTTTGGGCAAGTGGAAGAAAAACTTCTGCAAAAACTGAGTTAGTTAAAGGACATGTGTAAATACTGGGCTGGGGGGGGAGGTGGGGGGACTAAGAACACGTAGGGATTTTATTTTCAATTGGGAACTTGGAATATTGGAAAATACCACGATTGGATTTTACAACTCTCGTCGAGGAGAGAAAAACACGAAACTACCCATGTTAAGAATTTCAACTTGTGCCACTAATTCAGTCTACCTGGGATGTCCTGCACTGGCTCTTATGCAAACTCATAAGGCGACTGTTACTGATGATAATTGTTCACACCCGGAAGACGACTGATCTCCAAGAAATACTGTTATTTAAAGTACCACAGCATGTGCTTGGTAGTGTAAATTTGATTTCTGCTTTTCATTTCTTGAAACAACAACAACAACAGAAGAAGTTGGTGTCATTACAGTGGACCACGCACTGCATTTCTGCCTTCTTAACACGTTTTGTTTTGTTACATCTTACATTATGCAGAACTATTTTTGTACAAAAATTGTTTAAAAATTATTTATGCAATGTTTGAATGCATTACCAGTGTTTCGGTTTTGATTGCCAATTTTTATCTTTACTTATGGTAGGCGAGAACTTAACCTATACTTCGTAGACAGTATCTATCTACAAATGTGCCCAGGTCAGGAAAAGTAGGTTAATACTTTCAACTTAAAGCATGTTTTAATGGAAGTTTATATCCTGCTTTGTATACTTCAGAAGTGACATAAGCATGTTGTGGAAATAAGGTGTAAATTATAGTTGAAGTAAAACACTTTTATCTGTATAGAAATCACCTTTTTCTCAAAATTTAAAAAAATTCCAATTTCAGCTTTTGCACATAGGAGGGTTTCACTCTGTAGCATGAGCTCTTGTACTCAATATAAAATTAATTTATACAGTGAGTCCAGCCGTAGAATAAATGGTCAAACGTAGTCTCTCTTTCTTTGAAGTGTGAGTTGAGTTCTCATTTAAGGTTTATAACATGGTTATTTCCTGATTGTAAAATTCTGCATTCATAAGTGCCATTGTTGTATGGTGTTGTTTTCGTAGACCTTCCTGATGCAGTTTTACCTTTGTTGAATTTGTATAAACAATTGTACAAAAACAGGTGCTGGCTCTGGGGGTTTCTGTCCCGACAGGGGGGTATTGGGGCTCCACTGGGTGGGGAGCAGGACCCTGGGTCTAGCTGAAGCTCCAAGGAGCGTGGGGACAGCACTGGGGTTCTGTCCTGTCTAGAGCAACACTCACCCATTGCAGGGAGAAGGTTAAAGCACCCAGTGCACTCCCACAGCTGGTGAAGAAAGAGACAGAGGCTGAGAAAGCCCATCACAAATCTTTATTAATCTTGTGTGGCTAATGATCAGCATGGAAATAACACACAGGGTATGTTTTGCTTCATTAGCTTGCCCCCAGAGCAGAGAGTCTGGTAAAAAGTTACTTCTAAAAAATAAAGCCATTGAGAGGTTTGCTCCCTTCTGAAAAATCACCAGCAGTGGCTCTAAGCTGTGTATTGTATCTTGAGGAGGAGCTACTTTTGCTTTTCTAAGCCAGCTGCATTTTTTTACATAGAAGCCAAGAGCAGGCAGGCCCGTGTAACTAACCCAGGTAAGAGTACACTGCTCTGCCTCAGGTACTGGGAGAGCACAGGAGAAATGAAAAGGAGAAAGCATCTGGAACAGACAAGGGCCTTCCTCACTGCTTGGTAACTTAAAAAGGTCCGTGCTTGGCCCCAGGCAGCACAAGAGCTGTTTCTGTCCTTGTCCGTCACAGATCCCCTCCCAGGACTCTTGTAAGGGTCCTCTGGGAGCACAACAGTCCCTGTGCTGCTGGCACAAAGCTGGGCTGGAAACAGCCAAGGGCTGACAGCAACACCCCTCAGCCTGCAGCCCAGGGGTGCTGTGGTTAACAGTGACTCTGCCTCAGCTAAAAGTCTGTGAGCAGGAGCTTTTAACCAAATGCTGTTTCCTTCCTCAAGCCCTCCCCGTTTAAGGTTAGTAACACCACACATACATTCCACGTGTTAGCAGCAAGTAGTTTCATGACCCTGATTAATATTCACAGTAACATCAGGTTGTCGGCACATGGCGTACAATCATCACACCTAAGATTAATAGTTAAAGAGGCATGAGTGGATTAAGGACCACAAGAATATGGTTTGCCATACCCCCGGTTAAAAAAATACTTTATTCCTAAACTAAAAAACACTTAGTAATTGGTATTTGGACAGCCCCTGGCAGAGCCCTGCAAGGTGCCAGCACTTTCTGTATGTTCACACAGAATGGCCGAGACACGAACGTGTGTAAGGACGGACATTCAGAAGGAAGCAGTCGGCATAAAGCTGATTGCTTAAGGGCTTCTGTGCAGGTACAGTTAATGGCAGTGCTTCCTACAGTCATATTTTCTCCTGTTAACACTGGTGCGGGGACAGTGTCACAGCAGTTACATTCTCTAATTACAGAAAAGCTGAATATTCAACTGATATATTCATTGCTTCTAATGCACTAGACAAGGTAAAACAAGGTAATAGAGTCGAGCAGAGGTGGTGCCTGACCCCTTGCTGAGTTCTGAACACTGTAAGCAGGAGTGATATTCTTCAGAAGAGAGCAAGAACTGCTGTAAACAGTTTGACTTGAACAGTCTGGGGGGTTGTAGGGCGCACAGTGCTGCCCACCCCCAGGGTGCATCTGCTGTAGAAAAGTGTTCCTCGATCCTCTGGGTCCTGGTGTTCAAAATGCTGTTTATTGAGAACTAAAAAGCTGACCTACGTCCCATTGGCTGCGATCCTGGCAGGGTGACTCCGAAACCCGGGTCCGGTCTTGGTTTAGGATTTGAAGACGTGCACGGCCCGCACTACGTACTGGCGGCAGATGGGGCACTCGCTCATCCTCTTGCCACACTTGGTGCAGGTGACCATGTGGCCGCACTCCAGCAGGACACAGTCGATGACGGCGTCCATGCAGATCCGACACAGGTTGTCGTCATTGTCGTTCAGCTGCATCTTCTCGCCCTCTGAAAGCCAACAGGAAGGGAAAACCAGTTCAGTTCTAGCCCAGGCAACCACTACAGTAAGACAGCTGACTTGGTGGGAAGTGGGGCTGCTCCATCTTCGCAATCATATTTCTAACCCCGGCTAAGAATTAATCTGCATTTCTTCAAAAAGAGCAAAGAAACAAGAACTAAAGTCCCCAAGTCAACATCGAATACTTGGCTTCGTTCTTTAGACTCAGGGACCATTTTCAACTCCGAACATAATGGCTGTGAAATAACATGCTGGATTAAAATTCAGAGCATGTAGGTTTTCCATCTCTGAGCTGACTTCATTTGGCAGAACACTTTCCGCAGAAGATTAAACACAATAATAATAAAGCAGCTGAAGAAAAAGCTGCCTTAAGTAGGCTGTAAACGTGGCAGAACTGAATGAAACCCATCAAGTTTCATCACAAATAGACAACATCCTTTATCAATAACTGAGTGTTCAGTCAGAACATGGTGAAAAAAAAAAACAAAACAATTTGTATATTTCAAGCTTGATTTCAGACAGGTTTTTAAACTCTAGTTGCTGCCTAAACTGGGGAGGGTCCCACCTAAGCCACGTTGAGACATCACCAGCAGCCCTCCCACCTTCACAGCCCTTCTCCGCCCTGTGATTATTTCACACCCTGTTATTGCAGTCCCTGCAGTCTGTGTGGTGGCACCATCCGGCTGTGCAGTGGCCCAGGACTATAGAGTTTTCCAGTCACCACAGTCCCCTGTTCTGTACCACCCGACTGTGGGACACAGGAATGACGTGCCAGGCAGGCGTGTTTCCCGCTGGTAATGACACCAAAAAGTTGCTCCTATGATTATACTTTGTGAGCAGGAATCAGACTGTGGAGAGACTCCAGTGGTGCAAGAGAAAGGCTCGAGTCATTGAGTGTAACAGAGGGTAGAAGGATACTACAGATCGAGCTGCAGCCACAGAACCACCTTATCATGACAACATGGACTGAGATCAAACCGCGTGAACTTGGACTCTTGCCGCTAGAGCTTTTAATTCTGCGTCGTGCTAAAAGACCTGAACGGCTTTGGTCTGTTGGCAGCTACTGAGCAGCTCTCTCACTAATGCCTTGTGAAACCTAATAAAGGACGTGGAGGTGCCAAGTTTCATGTTCTCTGAGGAACTGGTTCTCAGTTGTGCAATTTTACCCTCACTCTGAAAGTGAGCTCTCCAGGCTTTGAGAGAAAGTCTCAGAAAGCCAGCACAATCTTGGAAAGCTTCAGTTACTCCCTAGAACCATGTTCACCTACCCTGGACGGCACCTTAAAATTGTTAAAACCCACTCTCCAGTCGTTCCAGCTGAGCGGCCCGAGTTAGATACCAAGTCCTTTTGTTGGCAAAACCAGCTACTGGAAACCAGAAGAGAAACAGTCACAAGAAAGTAAGAATGAAATCTAAACCTACGTGTCTTGTGGTTTTCCTCACTCTCTCTGTACAGCCTGCTCACTTTTTCCACGAGTTCCCATTTTTCACAGCATCCCGAGTAGTTGACAAAATTACACGCAAGGATTTCCTTCAGCTGCCGAACACTCAACCCTTCAATGTCTTCTGGACTTGAAATATCGGACAAAGACGCCCTCGCTCGCTTTCTGGACAATCCAGGGGTCTGGAACACATCAACATTTTTAACTGTCCTGATAAGCCCAGAGCACCAGACCAAGTGCTACATTAAGCTGCAGCAGCTTGGCTTCAGTTTCTTTTCAAAGCAAAGCAGACAAACACTGCAAGACCCAGCAAACTCAGAAAGAACCCGAGTGCGATACTACACGTGGACACGTGCCAAAAATGTAGTTTTGGATAGTTGAGATCTCACCTGGTCTTCTGCGCTTTCTTCTTCGTTATTTATAGAGGATGTTTCCGTTTGTCCCTGCGTACAAAATGAAACTAATCAGGATAAAACCCACATTATTCTTTATAAAACTGATACTGTACTGAACTGATCACAGAGGACAGTGACATTTTGAAGTGTCAACGGTTAATAATCATTGATTTAAGTCATCCCTGTCACCTAAACTAGTAATCTTATCTAGTAATTGTCTGTTTTCCCATAAGAGCTACAAAAGGCCTGTTTCCTGCCACCTAGACCTGTGCCAGCTGGGATTCTATTTTCAAGTGATGCACACCCATCAAAAAAACCAAACCACCACAAACTACGCTCTACGTAAACCACCAGTTCATTACTGTACCTGTAAAGGTGTTCCATTGCCTGTGCTTCCCCTTCTGCTTGCAAGTTCTCCTTGAGACGACACCGATACAGACATAGAAAATGGATGAGTAAAAAACCCCGAAGTCTGTGACCGCGACGAATGCAAGCTACTAGCGTCCGTGTCCTCCTCCGAGCCTATCCCGTGATGGCACAGCACGAGATCCACCAAGTCTTCTTTCTCTCTGCAGGTATCTGTGGGTATGTTTCTGAGAATCAGATACTGACGCAGATCCTTTACTTTCAATCTCATTAACTGAGGTCGCTGAAAAGCTGTTTCTTGCAGCAAGTGACAAGTGGAACATCTTCTGAGATTCTCTTGTAAGACTGAACACACGGAGCAAAAATCCTTCTTGCAGTCGCAACACACATGCTGAAGAGAAAGAGAAAATAACCATCGGGCTGTAGGCCACAGAAAACAAACCCTGCTCTTTCCTTCTCCCATCTAAGGAAGCTACCATTATTCTCCCCATCATCAGCTTTATCATACGTCACGTTTAGGATTTCAGTCTAGAAAACTGCCCTGTGAAATAGCTTTGCAGGTGTTCCAAGGCAGTCTGTTGCTTTTGCAGAACTACCATCAGCTGACTGGGGGCTTCAGTGAAAAACATACTATGAATAAACAAAGCACTCAAGCTGCAGTTGAGACAATAAACGAAACTGAAAGCCCGTCAACCTTATGGCACATGAAATCACTTTTGAGTGTCGCTGCTCTTTTCATGTGGGTAAAAAAACAGTGTAACTCCCAAACTGTAAGAAACATAATTCGTCAATCGATTGAAAGAATTCAAAGTAGGCCTTAAATGAGGTGAATGACATGGTGGGGAAATACTCCAAACACCCAGATGTCATTTCTGGAGAAAGCTTTGTTCAAAAGACTCACTACAATATACAAAAGCTACAAGAGGCAAGACTTCTGGCAGCGATTTAAATGGTTGTCTCCTCCACAGGGAACAAATCCAAACTCTTGGAGTTTTTGGGGATGCGAGGACATTAATATTAGCTGCAGAAAACAATGGTTAATTCAACAGAGCGTTTGCCACGTGAACAACAGGACGAGCAGGAAGGGGAAACTAAACCCACAAACTGAGGGAGGAGGCTTCGTGTTTATCTAAATGAGTTGTAGAGAATTAGGTCACTGAGTGGACAAAATAATGCTGCTGGACAGTCGTGATAAAGAGAAGCAATGTTAACAACCTTCATTTTATTATTGCATTAACCCACCGACCTGCCTCCAAATGAAGGAAGAGGCTGTTGGAACACGATAGCATCTAACAGGACTACACCTGGTTAGGAAACCAGCAGAATGAGTATTTCACAGAAAGAGCTGCGATTCTGCATTGGGACTTTTTGGAGCTTTTCAACGACCCAGTTTGTTCATCCCAGTACTCAACTACATTTGGCATCATCTTCAAAACCAGGCAGTTTAACGTTCAAGATTCTCAAGCTAAAACACCTATCTTGCAAATCAGAATCCACTCATTTTTGGTCAAATCAGATTGAACAGATCACCACTTAATGAACATTTGACCTTTAACTACTAATCCCCCCCTGACACTAATTTCCTGGGACCTCGGAATAAGGCACTTGCTTCCTCCCTGGTGATCTGCCCGGGGTTTCCTTGTCTCCCAGTACACGTACAGTTGGGTTTCTGTGAGCACAAATACTCCACAACAATAAACACACTCACCTTTTTCCTAAAAACAGAAAAGGAAAGTCCACAGGCTTTGCAAACTATGTTAGCACCCGCCGCGGCCGGAGCTGGGTACGCTGCGAAGTCTGGATTTGGTGCGAATCTGAACGGGCCAGTGCCTCCCCCAAAGCCAGCCTGCTGGCCACGGACAGCTCCAGTCCCCATGACTTCATTCAGCAACCCACAGCAGGAAGCCCACATGGAAGTAGCTCCCGCCTGAAAACATTCACAAAGCAAATAAAGAAAATTAATATTGGAAAGTCCACATCAGATGCGACTTGCAACCGAAGAGCTGCTTCGCTCTGTCTGTCATCAAGCCAAAGGCACGTGGTGTGAATTCCCAGAACACCGGGAATTTGCCGCACTAACATCTGGAACAGCTGAGTAACTTCCGCTTCCCAGCTGCAAACCAAAGCAGGCAAGATTTGCTTCCGAGAGGCTCACGCCAACACAAGGAGCTCACTTCACGACTCCTTTTCTAGCAGAGTTCCGCACAAAAAAGGGTAAGGACTTTGAGGAGGTAATGCAACGGCAGAGCAAAGAAGGAGGAGCCTTACAGGCTACAGTAGGTGAGGGGCAAAACCTGAAATTATGACAGGCAGCAACTCAGCAAGTTAGCAGCAGAGCTGTCCTCCTGAGTCTTCTCCAGAACTAATCCAGCTCTTCTAAGACTCTCAAATAAAACTCCAGAAAAAAATATGTTTCTGTTTCTTCAAACTTGAAAGTAACAAACCAATCCTAGAATTGTAGGATTGGGCTGGTTGGCTTGCACCAAGGAGACACACAGTACGCGTAGGCTGCAGAACAAGCCCCAAAGGCGCTATGGAGTCACTTCACCCATCAGCTTGGCTCCTCCCCAGAAGAGCTTTCATTCAAACTCAAAGCTGGCTGAGGCTATGAAGCCATTTGGTATATTTGAAGGTGACAGAGAACTCGGGCACAGATTTGCTGTCCTTGGCAAGCTGAACAATTTGGTCAAAGAACGGATTTCCAAACTTGGTGAAAGTAAAAAAATCTTCTCCTTTCAGCAGCAGCAAAATATTGACATGCAGTTTTGAGAAGCTTGGAGTGCACACTAAAGGAGCTGACATAGACAATCTTTGTGTTGCCCCCAGGCACCTGGAAAAATCAACTTTTTTTTTTCCAGTCTTTGAAAAACTTAAACATCAGGAAGAAATAATAATAATAAAATCTAAGAGCAGTTGAAGGTGCATATGCACCAGCTGTCAAGTTGGAGTTTGACGGCATTGAGCTCGATCTCGTGTTTGCGAGATGTGGAATTTAACATGCTGGGATTTCTCAGGGGGGTTTCCTAGGGAATGCTAGTAGCAAGAACATGTCAGCTCTATCCCAAGGCTTTGCTTTCTACTCTTGTTAACAAGTTTTTCTTGTTTTCAAAGTGGCAATGCCCAAAGAAAGCAACCTTAACTTGCCCATATGGGATCCAAGAGTGAACCAGCATCACGAAACGCTGATCATCACCCCAGTCTACCCACAGCAGAACTCTGCATGCAACATCTCTGCAGCAGCATCAGCAGTGACGACTGAGGAGTTCAAACATGGTCTTGCGGTTACAAACGAGATTCTCCAAGGAAAATTGGACTGGATGAAGCTCTTTGAACCATTAAAACTCTTTCCTAGGTACAAACGTCACATTGTCTTGAGCGCTAGCGCCTCTACCACAGAGCAGTACTTGGAGGGGATCGGCCTGGTTGAATCTAGAATTCAGGAGCTGGTTGGAAACTTAGAGAGAAATGAAGTTCTAGCTTGTGCACGTTCAGCCACAGTCTTTTCCTGGAATCCAAGAACTCGGTCAGCAGAGTGGATGCGTGTCAGCATGGGTTCTTGGAATTGTACTTAGAAAAGTAGAAAATGCAGGACTGTCAACGTTGCTTTAACGTACGTTACACAGTCATTCACAGCCACAGTTTACAGCCACGCTAACAACCTCAGCACGCGAAGGGAAGGTGTGAAGACAGAGGCAGCTCATCTAAAAAGAGCCAATCTTCATTAGAAACTAGTTACGGTCTAGTTTCTCCAAGAGGGAGAGGTTTTTCAAGACTTCCCCAAACCTGCTGGTTCGTCCTTTTACAAAATGTTTAATGACAAAATAATTCGCAATGAACTTCTCCTATACTGACTGGATTTCGGTTTTGAGTCACAGAATTTCATCTTAAAAGGTTACAAAAAAACTTCTAAATAAATTGCTACTTTTTATCCTCGAAAGTCTTTAGTGCTACATTCTCTATCAAAAGAGCATATTCTACTTAAAGCTGGAATTTGGACTCCAGGTTGTTCAGGTCACATGTTTAATCACTGTCATGTGGCTCACTTAAACCTACAAAAAAAAAAGGCAAAGAGAATCACTTCAGTTTCTTTTTGAATGTTGAGTGATACAACTTCCTTTAATTATTTTTTTTTCATACTGTTTTTCTTAACTGTGCTGTTTACAGCTGATTTGTTTTTCATTCCAGGGCAGCATCCTTTTTGTCCCAAAGCATAGAGACAGAAAATAATTGCTTTTGAGACTGACAGTTCTTGCTGTAAAACCTAAACTGGGCAGAACACTCAGCTCAGTAATGATGGTGCTTTAATTCCCGTAGCAACCAGACTAATTTCTGTATTAAATGGCACCTTTCCCCGAACCAAAAAAGTCTTTTAACATTTGTGGGAACTTGAAGTAACTGGGGACACACCAGAACATCTCCTTTCAAACCACTAAGCACAAAAGATAAGAGGGTTTAGAGGAAGCTGTGAGAAAATGCCACAGGACCAAACGTCATTTACACCACTGCCTTCATGCAAGCACCTTAACTATGGAGCACCAAAAGCAACCCACAAAGCTGGTACTTCACTTCTGCTGTTGTAAGCCAACAACACAAAGGTTGCAATACAGTGAAACATCACACGTGGTGGTTCTGCTTCCAAGCTGTACAACACACAACAGCATCTGCAGCGCTAACAGCAAACGTACGTGCAGCAAATCAAATTCACTAGTCTAGTTTGGTAGGTATTTCAAGAGCAAAATCCATCCCAGGAGTAACAGGTCTCCATGCTGCAGGCACCCCACGCAGCACAGCAAATCTTCCTAAGCCTCCTGCAAATGGAGCTGAAGGAGGATGAGCTCCAGTGGCCTGTCCCTGACCTCCAGCCAAGACACGGAGAGCCCCAGCACGTGGCTGCGCGCACCGATAACACCCTGCGCTCGGAGCCTGCCTCGGGTGTAATCATTGAACTGTCATCCAACCCAGACTCATTTTCTACTTCTCGATAATCAAGAGTGGAAAGAAATCAATATTAATTTCTCCTATACAAAATAAGTTACGTGTAATTACCCTAGTTTATTAGGCAAGACTCATTAACTCTTCAGAAATACATTCTGAAAAACAATGACTTAATCCAAGAGAGTTCCAAGTTGTAAAACACAGGACTTCTCAAAAGTAGTTTTTCACATCTTAGGGGAAAGTTGCCAGTTGGAGAAACGCTACTCTAATTCTTCACGTATCCTTAAAAACTGATGAGCTAGCTTTATATTTAGAAGATATAAAAAATAGCTGCGTACAAATAACATAAAACGGCGAACCAAGAGAGTCTGTCACGATTCAGACTCCTCCATCCTATGTATTTTTCAGGGGGTCACAGCAACAGCAAGACACACAACCACTAAAAGGGACATAACACAGTTGTGACCACAACCCTTGTCTGACAGTTTAACACCTGCTTCTCAGACTCACTCAAGAGCCTGTAACTGCTGCCCAGACACCCCTGTCAACGCTAAATAAATATATACTTAAGGAATTGTTGTTCTCTCCAAGCACTCAGTCATTTTAAGATGAAAGGTGAGGCAATGGGGGCATCCTTAATTCTCTCCTTAACCTCAATCAGCTGGGGATTTTTGTTTCTATGCACTAGTGTCATTAACTGCTAATTGAATTACAGTGTCTAGGCTCTTCATATTACTCTGTAAAAGAAATGAGACCGCTCTGAAAAGCGCCAACACACGTAAGACACAGGAAAACAAAGACACCCCCCTCTCTTGAGGGTTAATTAAAGTGTTGCTGATTTCTAAACCAAAAGCCTTTCCAACTACATCAGCCACCACTTCTCCATTTGCTCCTCGCAAGCTGCCACCAGCTTTATTCTCTCTCTGCACCTTGTGTGCGTCCCACAGGGACAAAATACCACGTTTGAACTTCTCTGCCCTTGGTTTTGGCTTTACGGGTGCCTAGAATCCCGATGAGAAAATCACCTCGGGCAGACACCCGCCCTGAGAAGCTGGGAGCCTGTCCCTGCTCCTCAGACCTCCGCAGGATGTGCTCTCAAAGCCGGCAGACCAAGAGCAGAGCAGCAGAAAGGAGGTTTTAGTTTTTAGCTGAAATTTCATCTTCAAACCCACCCCGAGATCCAGCAAAACCTTTTCAGGGATCGCGCACCCCTCGGAACCCGCCCAGCTGGGAGATCCCCGGTGCCCACAACCCTCAGCTCTGACCTGAAATCACAACGACGAGGCGGGACGCGGAGAAGAACCTC
>JANHFX010029745.1:0-11393 GCA_027560015.1 Chloroceryle amazona
ATCCCCCATGAGAACCAGGGTCTGTGATTGCGAGGCTGCTGTAAGCTGCCTGTAGAAGGCCTTGTCAACTTCCTGATTCTGATCAGGTGGCCTGTAATAGACACCCACAACTGTATCACCCATGCTAGGCTGTCCCTTAATTTGTACCCACAAGCTCTCAACTCACCCCTCATCCGCCCCTGGACAGAACTGAAGACATTCCAGTTGCTCCCTCACATAAAGAGCAACTCCACCACCTCGCCTTGAAGACCTGTCTTTCTTGAAAAGGACATAGCCATCCATGACCACATTCCAGTCATGTGAGCTGTCCCATCATGTCTCTGTAACTGCCACAAGGTCATAACCCCGTGACCTCACATCCTACCAGAAAGTGAGAAAAGTCATCATCAACAGAGTTAATCAGTACAAACTACAGAATTTAAATACCCTTGTTTTCAGAAAAAATAATTATTCTTTGATTTTCTTAATGTAAGGGAATAATTATGAAAAATATCAGGGAAATTAGTAATCCCAAGAACTAATTGTGCTGTAAATGCTTATGAGATTGTACCCTGTTTACTCAGCCTTGATCTCCATAGAGATATTACACTCCCATTCCAAGGCTACATTCACAGTTAACAGCAAATTAAATTACTCATCAACTAACAGTATTTGTAATAACAGAACTGCAGGGTCTGAAATGGAGAAAAACAGATTACCAAATGGCTTTCCTTTTTAACAACAGGATAACTCTATTCCTCAGAGTAGGGAGAAAAGAAGAAGAAGAAAAAAAAAAAAGCCTATCTTGATATCAAAATAGATTTTCACTTTTTGACTCCTAAATTCCAGAAAGCACTCAAATCTGCCTGGATGTCAGAAACTGTCCTCTATAATAATAATAACAAGCTGTCCTCCATAATAATAATTTTCCACTCATCCCTCCCTCCCTCCTTTTACCCACTCAGTATTAGTGCCAAATTTTCCAGCTTCCCCTTAGCAGCTGTATGAATTCCACTGATGCTACCCTACTGTAAAATAAACTAAAATATCTCATTTGGTATAAAATATATTAGTAAAGCATCCAAAAATATATATATTGTGCAGAAGTTCAACAGGTACTTCTATATATGGGTATAAGTGATACTTTTAATTAATTAGAATTCCAAAAGATTTTACAGACTGTGAAGAATAATAAATTATATAGGATAATCAGTGGTATAGAAATGTGCTATTTCTTTTTCCTGTCAAAAATATGTAGTTTTTAATGTCATGAAGTAGTTTTGGGCTATAACAGAAAAAAAAGGCTACAGCTCATATTTAGAAAAGCTATACTGAAGATGGAGAGAAGTTTTCTGAAGCTCATAGAAGTAAAATTGCCATCCATATAGGCTATAGAGCAGTAGCCTAATGTCCTTCTGTTTAAATGTAGCTTGACATACTACTTCAAAACTCACTTGTATGAAAGATCAGACATTTAATCTATGCTAATTATATGCCTTAACTCTTAGACATAAGCTTAACTGTAGATGCTGTCTTCATTGCAACATACTACGTTAGAAAAGGACAGGCAGTTCCTTAAAGTGCTAGCCAAAATGAACAAACCTTCAAAATGTAAAAAACAGCTGAAGAGAAAAGTTTATGACTGAAAAAATCTATTGCAACTCTAGGCAAGGCTGCCCTCAACCTTCACTGCTTCAGCCAGACCCTCCTTGTTGGTGACAATAAGATCCAGCATTGCTCCCCTCCTAGTTGGCTCTCCCATCATTTGCATCAAGAAGTTATCATCAATGCACTGGAGGAACCTCCTGGGCTGTGTCTGGCTGGCTGAATGGCTTATCATTTTATTCTTGATCTCTGAAGTGAAAGACAAACTGAAATTTGCTGACAAAAATCTGGACTCCATTGCTAATTTGATTAGCAACTTGAACAAGAGAAGTAATAGTATTATTGCTTCCTTTTCAGGTAGACTATGAAGACCAAGTTTGTGAAAACAAAGCAGAAAACAAACAAGCAAAAGCCTTAGAGAGATAAAAACTTTTATAGTTACAAATAACTTGACCAAGTAAGTATTTTTGCAATGGATACAATACATACATTAGAAGAAGGCTGATTTTCTCCAGAGAGAAGAGGTTTTCATATTCACAAGCTAACATTCCTCTTCACTACTAAAGGTGAAGTACAGTATATTCCTTTACCTTTCAGGGTTGGTGCTAAATGCTTCTTGACTTCAGCGTAAGTAGAGAAAGACTAACCATGAGTACTTCTGAAGATTCCACTTAATTCTTTTCATTCTACAATAATGACTCAATTTTTGTCTTGAGTATCTGAAATACTCTCATCAAACTTTAGTATTTAAAGGTAAGATTTTATGATATTACCTCACAACGTCCCTGCTTCTTTTCCTTTCCTCCTGTTACTGATTATCATCTATTCTTCTTACAGCTATTGAGTTTTGTTACTTTAATATATATACATAAGAAGGAAAAACCCCAGTCAAGATAGGTGTATAACAACCACCTCATCACATAATAGACATGTAGAATTCTTGCTTCATACCATTCATTCATTTTTCACTGGTTGTTAGATCCTGCCTCCTGATTTAAGATTCTCATTGTACCTACACTGTCACACTTGGTGACCACAATAAAAATCACACTGTGGCTTTTATTCACAGATTTCTGGAGCATTTTCCAAGTAATTAATAAGGGGATATGTATCATGAATGCTTGAATAATATGAATATTTTTTCATATTCTATGATTTCATATTTTCTGGACAAAATTATGTCTTTTAACGGTAAGGACAGATGAAAGGCTTTAAAATTAATGGTCAAAGCCTTAAAATTAGATGGCTGGTTTGCTTCAAGTATCTTATTCAAACCAACTCAGTCTCTGGAGTTTACAGGATTGGCTTGGAAATCTCCAATAAAAGTCTTTCCCCACAAGGATTGTTTGTGTTTGTGATGTTCATATACTTAGCTCCACAATATCACAAGAACTGCATTTATTATGGTATTTTTTTGCATACACTTCAGGAAGTACAAAGATTTATGAACATTAAAGCATGATATTTTTTTTATAACTACATAAATGGATCAGACATTGGTTTCCTGCTCAAGTACTTTTTATTTTTATTTTACCTGGACCAGGTAACTTGTATTTTTTTTATCTGTAGCTATTTTAGCATAGAGTAATTTAAAGATACAAGCAGCAGCTGTAATTTCTACCAATGGTTAGCACAACTGCAAAAATTATGAGAAAATATAATAGAAAGGAAACTTAAATCCTAAAACGTGAAGCTTTGTTTTTGTTTTTGTATTTTTTAAACTTGAATTTATGTATATATACTCCTGTAGCTGTCAAACTCTCTTAGTGACAATATCTATTTTTGTATTCAACTCTCTGGGCTCTAACAAGTATGTTTTTCTTTACTTTGGATGACAAGATGACTGAATGCATAATGTGTGTGTTGTAGAATATTTATTTCACAAAAGATCTCAGTTTTTTTAAGCAAGTTAATGTTACATGGTTGTGCTGAGACAGGTATTTTCAGGGTTGAGGTGAATCCTAAACAAAATTTTTAATAAATAAAGTCTTTATTTTCCTTCTGTTTCCTTCCTCGAATGTTTTGTAGTTATATCTTTTGCTTTCAAACCAGAAAGACATATTGGGTTTTTTTTTATTCTTTAGGTCAACTTTATGTAACGTGTTTTGAAAATATTCATAAAAACATATTTCTTAAAGAACAGTCTGAGTCTTCTTCAATTTTTAGAAATCCATTTGATAGTATTTTATGCAACTTGTAAGTTATTCATCTGCTATTACATAAAAAAGTATCCTTTAAATTTATTGGCTGCAGACAAGTCATCCTGAGAAAGAGTCGGGTAGATGATGAGTACACTAGGTTATTATTAGGTTTTATTTCTGTTCTCTCAGTTTAAAATGTCTTTCACTAATCTATAGAAGTTTATATTTTTCTTCTACTCATCATTTCAATCTGTCTACTCACTTAGGTTTTCAAATGCACAACGCCATGAGGTTAAGATATTGGTAAGGAGAAGGAGGGGACACAAAGTAATTATCATTGGACTGAAACCAATAAAATGTACTTGTTCCAATGCTTAAACTGTCCAACAGAGTCACAACAGCTCAGGATAAAAAATTGAGATTGATTAGCTGTGGATTTCTGTACCTCAATATGGCTGATCTATAATAAATTATTTCTTTACCAGCCTGCTGATGGGATTAAACACATATTCTTTATAAATGGTGCTTATTCCTATATATGCCCTCTGCCTTCATTTAATTTTATTGTATATTTTTAAGTAATATATAGCAGTATGTATGCGCATGTGTTTGTGTTAGTAGATGCACAAAACACACATAAAGACGCACAATCCAAAAGCCCTGTTTCAAACAATATGACTGTTGGTCACTATATTTTACAGCACTGAATCTTTGAAAGTAATGAAATGAACCACAGAAAGTGCCATTCTAGAACAAATTATTTCATTTCTTTGCATGGCCATGTCAGTCAATTGCACTCAGGTCCCTCCTAGTTCCTTCTGTATTTTGTTCACAAGCTAAAACTTTTGTGGAGTCTCAGCTTGTTAAGTCTCTGAACATTTAAAGGTTACTGGTTAAAAAATTAACAAACTAGTACTTCTTAAGAGTCTCAAAGGTGGTATACAGTATTCATGTAAGCTAGAAAGCAGAAAAGGATTTATCTGAAATCTTTTATATTCATTTCTCCTGTCAGGCTTGGGATTGCTAATGATATGATATGTAACTCAGGAGTTGTGCAGAATTTCAATTTAAAAAAAAGTATCTGCAGCATTTTTCTATTCTGATTCATCTTTCTATGACAATCCCAAATCTGTTCTTCTTTCATTCTGTTTGTCTATTCCTATACATAATTGAAGCTAGTCTCAGTGAGATGGATAAAAGTTGCTCTGCATTGTCAGTCTGCTAGATTTTCTTTCCAGCTGCATTCTGAGCAGAAATTGCTTGTAAAGTCCCACTCTGCCCTTGCAAGTTTAAAAGAATAATGCTCGGTCATTCTGCAACAGTGGTGTTGTGTCTGCTCTCTGCATATGTAAGTTACAGAAGTTTGCACAAAACAAATGAAATTAGCAAAAAGGTAGCCTCTAAAGTCTTAACTTATCTCTGTTAGACATATGTGGACTGTGAGAATTCAAAATTTGGATTTAGACAAATGTTCACAATTTCAGTAGACAAGAATTCAGCAAACATCGTATCTCGATCTACCAAAGCCTTGATTCAGAGAGATCTTAAGAATTAATTAGTTGAAGGTCAGTTATATTGTATTACTAGTTAGAATGTAACAGACTACAGAACTGTATTTGTGGAAACACATCACATGTTCTTGTTGTCCATGTACTTGCTAGTAATAGTAAAATACATTCATACTAGAAGCATGAAGCATTTATCAAATAAAATTTCAGTCTATGTATTTGCAATTTGGCGTGGTTATCTGTAACTAAAAAGAAGTTATGTCAATGAAAAAAATCAGACTACCTTAAATAGTGATGATGTTAGCAAATTCCTCTGTAATTATGAAATTATAGATGTTTGTATAATAAATAAAAAAGCAAGAGATAATTAAAAATAAAAACGAGTTAGAAAACAAGGAAAACAAAAGAGTTGATATACAATGCAGTTTTCAAAAGCCAGAATAGATTACCATAAACAAAGAATAACTAGATTGAAATAAAAATTAAACTAATACCAGGGAGAACCGAAAGCAAATAAAATATGATGACAAACAAAACCAAAATAACAAAGGGACTACTGAAAGAACTCACCATTAAACAAGATGAAGTGTAACAAGGAAGTTACAGACAATAGACAGCAAAACCCATCTACACATTGGACCCATTAAGAGAGAATACAAAAGATGAAAAGATTTCCCCTTGATAATTTTGAAGCTAAATAATATATTTATTTTATTTTATTTTACTGAGTCAGGAATCCAAGACAGTTAAAAACTTTGAAGAGGAACGTCTTTGGCTGTAAGTGAGCATACAAAAGACAGTGAAACTGACCAAACTCCCAAATTATGTTTATGTAAAACACAAATAGAAAACCTGCTACAAATCAACCATACTTTCTGTGATAAAATACAGAAAGCTTTACAACAGATTTCTGCTCTGCCTACAATGTCCTCACAGAAGCAGAACTAATCCTGTGTTTCTTTCTTTTGGCACCAAATTTTTGTTGTTTCCCATGTTGCAAATAGCTCCACAAAAACAAACAAACAAAACACCAAAACACCCACCCCAAACCCAACCTTCTGATTCTTGCAGTTTTACCAGCTATAAGGTATGGTACTTGCTCTAATGCCAGGGGGCTGCAACTTCCTTGTTCATCTCAGGAATCTCAACAGAGACACAATACAGGATTAGGGCACACTAATTTAAATCAAATTGTTCTCAAGAGGAGCATGCCCTTTATTCCCTCCTTCAGGAAGATTGTCTCTGCTTTGTAATGCAGTAGCAGAGACAAGGTGAACACTTAGATTTTTTTTTTAAGTACATCAGCTGCATAGAAAACATGTAGTAAATGGTGAACAAGCCAGTAAGTTTCCTGCCATACATTTCTGCAAACCTGAACTCATTTCACTATGGGAGTTATGGTAAAACAAAAATTATATCACCATCCGGTTGTCAGGAAAGGACCCATTGTACTTTAAGTAAACTCTATTGAAGGGGAATAAATGCATACAGATAAACATGAGCTCTTTGCTGGTTAGAGTTGAAGTTAAATACAACTGCTTAACTTCTTGGAGTGGTTATATCTCACTCCGTATGCATTTGGTTTTGTGTTTTGGGATGCATATCTCTTCTGTAGGCCTGTGGGTGTCAATATATTGGATTAGTCTCCATGAAATTTCTTGGAATGTATGTACTTTTTATAAGCAGATGTCCTTTGTCACAGCATTTTTCCTATGGTCTACCAAATGGTTCATACTGCCCTAATTATGCACATACTATTGCCACCTTATGGATTTACCCTGACAATATTTCATCCTCTCTTTCCTTTTTGTGGATTACTTAAGAAAACCACAAGCACCACCAGTACCAGAGTGAGACCTTTGATCACTCAGAGCAATAGGGTAACTAGAGCATAACACCAGTGAAAACTATGGAATCTAAGGGCTGTGCATGTTATAACTTCAGCTGCAATACTTTTCTTGCTTTTTCTCTAACAATATTTCAATTAAGCTAAGAGTAATTTCATGGGTTTTTTATATATAAGGTCTGTCTTCTCTTTGACCATGAAGAATATCTGCAATATTTTGAATGCGGTATCTTCAGGTTTACATTGTGGTTGTGATTCCCCAAAGAAGGGTCCTTATGTGTATGCTATCTGTAATGTTGCAGAAGGCCTGATATAAATAAAACAAATTTTACTAAAAAATAGACTCCAGTCAATATGTAAGTCACCAAAATTTCCTTCCACTTCAAAATCATTATGACTGGCTGGGACAACCATATACAAGTTGAATTAGTAATGCTGTAAAGCAAAATGGACTTAAAGATTCCTATCAAAATGGACTTAAAGATTCCCAGATTTTTACTTGGCTCTCTATTGAAGGGGTTTCTGAGATATCATGAATATTAAGACTCATGTCTTGAGATGCCAAACTTCTTAAAAGCTGAATATCTGTTCCAGAAAAGACAGCCGCTAGAATTTTGAAAGAATTTAGTGACATTTTGGAATGAAAAATGAGAACTATTTTTTTTTCTTCAAAAAAGAAATCAAAAAAAGTAAGAGAGAGGTTTAAAAATAAAAATGAGGTTGAAAATACAGACTGAATTCACACTCAGACATAAGCTTAGGAGTTTCTAGTCCCATGGCACAGCAATATGGAGGCAAATGAGAAATCAGCTGGAGGCTCAGAAATCTGTGAAGGTTAGGAGCCAAGACTCCAATGTAGGCGGGCAGGAACTCCAACTGCCTCTGTCTCATCAGAAGTTCATCATGAATAATGCATTTTTCACTCTTCTCTCACCCCTCTGATATCATATCATCATTTTCTGAATGCAACCTGTGACACTCAAAAACTTAGAGCCAACACTACTATGTTGGAAACTGGTATGGTACCAAGTAATGCCATGTTTGCCTTAAAGTATTGTGGTAGGTTGACCCTGTCTGGATGCCTGGTGCCCACCAAAGCTGCTCTATCAGTCCCTGTCCTCAACAGGACAGCGGAGATAAAGTATCACAAGGCTTGTGCCCTTGTCATAAGGACATGGAGACATCTCTTACTAATTACCATCATAAGCAAAACAGACTTAAGTTGAGGAAATTACCATCCAAATCAGAATAGGATAATGAGAAATCAAATCTTCTCCACAGCCCTCCCGTCTTTCTGGGCTGAACTTTAGGCCTGAATTCTCAACCTCCTTTTCCCAAGTGGTGTAGGGGGGCGGGGAATGGGGGAATGCAGTCAGTTCTTCACATGTCATTTCTGCTGCTCCTTCCTCCTCAGTGGGGGACTCCTCGCACTCTTCCCCTGCTCCATCATGGGGTCAGACAGTCCTTCATGATCTTCTCCAACATAAGTCCTTCTCACAGGCTACAGTGCTTCACAAACTGCTCCAGTGTGGGTCCCTTCCATGGGGTCCAGTCCTTCAGGAACAGACTATTCCAACATTGGTCCCACATGAGGTCACAAGTCCTGCAAGCAAACCTGCTTCAGCATGGGCTCCTCCCTTCAAGGGCCCACAGGTCCTGCCAGAAGCCTGCTCCAGCGTGGACTTCCCATGAGGTCACAGCCTCCTTCAGATGCATCAACCTGCTCCACTATCAGGTCCTCCATGGGCTGCAGTTGCTTCATGGGCTGCAATTGCTTCACTGTTAACCTTCACAGGCATCAGGGGATCAGCCTGCCTCACTATAGTCTTCACTACAGCCTGCAGAGGAATCTCTGCTTCAGCACCTGGAGCACCTCCTCCCTCTCTTTCTTCAGTGACCATAGTATCTGCAGAGTTGCTTCTCTCACATATTCTTACTCGTCTCTTTAGCTGCAATAGTGCAGGTTTTTTTCTTCCCCTGCTTAAATATGTTATTTCAGAGCTTCTACCACTATCACTCATGGGCTTGGCTTTGGCCAGCAGCAGGTCCATCTTAAATCTGTCTGGCGTTGGCTCTATTGAACAAAGGGGAAGTTCCTAGCAGCTTCTCACAGAGGCCACTCCTATAGAACCCCCACTATCAAAAACTTGCCATACAAAGCAAATACAAGTATTTGGTTCTTTTTCACAAATGGAAAATTTCCTCTGTCTATTTGAGGACATTTTATTGCTATCAATTTATCTATTATAAGGTTTGGGAAATATCACTTTGCTGTTATTAGATTAATAATGCTAAATTAGCAATTGACAGATATACTTGCAGATGTATATAGATTGTATGCAGAGTCAAATCTAGCATCAAATTTTGCTTAACATCTCTGTTCTCTAGGAAAATCTTACTTGTGGTTGAGAGCATTTGGTAAACCCTGATCTAAGGAAAGATTGTGGCTGGTTTTGAAGGGTGATAGGGCCTTTGATGTACTATGTGATCAAAGGGAGTAATAACAAGAAAATAACCTGTTTAATCGACAGTGTGTTCTGCTAACAATAATAAACTAATAGGAGTCTTCTGGGGTTTGCCCTCAATTAAGTATTTTAACTACTACTTATCTACATTTTTCTTCACGTTTTACAGTAGACTTATCACCAGACTCTCTTGAAAGGGTATGAATAGATTAGCTCAGGGAGAAGACAAGGTTATACCAGTTACACATGACATATTAGATTGTCTGAACAAGTTTAAAAACACTACCTCATGGAATTGCTGGGGTAAGACATTACACAAAACAAAACATTAACAAAATATCTGTTAGCATATGGTGGCTTTTATGAGTCCAGATGCAGACACTGTAGGAATTCATGGCATATACCACAGGAAAATAAGAGGATTTTCTGACCGACACTGCATTTCTATCTTCAACATGGGAGGGCACAAGTTTGAATCAAAGTGGGAAAAAGAGAGAGAAAATATTTTGTTAAGTAATCACATTATGGGATTTGGGATTATGCCTTCAGCCCCATATGGGTTCTTTACAGTAGTACAGGCATTTTCACTACATAACACATACATAACACCTCTGAGGTTTCACAGAAATGACATGCAGTGACTCCTTCATCTACAGAACACATAGATCTTACTGCAGCCCACCTGTGTGGCACACAGAGCAGCAAACACAAATTGCGTTGCACTGGCATTGTTAATGAGGATTGGTAGTTATTGCCACACTGGCAAATCTCTGCCTACTGAAAACAAAATTTCTGCATGTTGAGAGAATTGCATTGAAATGAGAGAGTTACCGGACACTGATAGGCTATTTTGTTGCTACATTTCAATGGTTTATAAACAGAATCCTAGAACCTTTTCAGTTTTTAGGAGTAGCCAGGTTTTTATGCAACCAACACCAGCAGAAGAGGGCAGTTTCTCTGTTCTAACAGACAGGAGGTTTGTATCTTGGACCGTTGTGTTTAAGGGAGATAAAAAGATCTCCTTAAACCTTTATACCTCCGCAATAGTTGGGACAATATGACCTGAATTTATCATTGTTAAAAATAGAATATAAAGAGAGAAGCAAGGCAAGACGTGGAGTTTGAGCATAAAGCAAACTTGATATTAGCCATCATTTTTGAGAAGTCTGTAAGACATAACAAAATGAGAAAAAAAAATGTTAAAAATTGGCTAATTGAATGTTAGGAGGAAATATACTAAGGTCACTAAATAAGCATCCATGCCTGGAGTAAATTATGATATAATTGAGAATCATAAACTGAGAAGAAAGATATGGTAATAAAATTGTTATTAATTACATTAGATAAAAGTGCAGTGCTTTCAATAGCCATATAGAATAAAACTTTATTACAGTCATACTGTTCCTCAACTGGTGACTCAATATTATGAATCAACTAAACAATCATTTACAAATCTAATATTAGTTTAGCTGATGACATTATGGTTTTTACTACATTGTTGAAAATGCAAGAAATAGTATATGAAACTAGTAAAAGAATTGGATTTCTTATATTTTATGTGTATGTCAGATTCATCATGATTCATGTTTGAAATTTCCAACCTTATACTGTCCTTTATATAAAAATTATAAAAAATTTTTACCAATCAGTGGAGATTCCCAGTAATTCATATAGATAGAGCTCATTATCTGTAATTTCTCCAAAATTCCGGGGCGGGGGGGGGGGGGGGGGGGGGGCGGCGGCCCCCGAAGGGAGGAGGGGGGAGGGGAAAAGGAGAGGACGGGGAGGGGGGAGAAGGAAAATGGGGGGGGGGGGGGGGGTGGGGGGGGGGGGGAACGCTGAAAAATGG
>JANHFX010029746.1:0-20819 GCA_027560015.1 Chloroceryle amazona
CCTTTATTACGGAGGTAAGTTGGAAACATGATACAGCAGAAATGGTTTTTTTTGTGGTTTGTGTGGCGTACTGGTGAGGCATGTGGCCGTGTCTGGTACCACATGCCTTGTAAGCACAGGATTGCCGTGCTCTGGAAACCCCACAGTGCTGTAAAAACCTCCTGCAAGTACAGCAGGACACCTCTGTTGAGAGGGTGGAACTGCCCGAGGGTACCACAGTATGGGAAAGACTGAGAATTTCTCAAATTTAAGGCTTCTTTTCGAAGCTTTTCACAGTTGCAGTTAGAGAAAGTAGGAGCATTTTGCTCCTTGCGGTGGTGTCTCCAGCAAGGACGAGGAGGTGGCTTACGGGGTAACACCTTCTAACAGAGCTCGATTCTTCTGGCTTCAGCCTCACTAAAGGGCAGGCTCCACAGTCTTTACAGCTAATTTTGCTCTTCTGGTTTTCTTGAATCATTTGCCTTGTAGAAAATGTGGCTACTTCATGCTGTGCTTTGGGTTTTCTACTCCAGTTCTTCAGCTTCCTTGTGTCCAAAATGACTTGGTACGATTCTGTTTTGGCTTACTGCTTTTCCCTCATCTCCTTGAAGACTGTACTCGCCAAGAGTTTCCATTTCTGTATCTAAATGGAGTCATTAGCTTCACTCGAGCCTTTTATGTCTTTTTGTTTCTTCCTCACCTTACTTCAAACTTGCTTTTGTGTCTCTTTCTTGCTTAAAAAAAGAATAAAATAACCAAAACAAACCAACCAGCCACACAACCACCAGTTGTTAGGAATTGCTGGTTTGTGCAGATGTTTCTCTCCCTGAAGTCGATCTCTTCCCTCCTCTCCTTCCCAGTATAGCCAATGTTATTCAGCGAGCCGGCTGTCCCGTACCAGACTACATAAAACACTTGCCCAAACTGCAAAGGTATGTTCACTGGACTAGTTTCCTTGTTTGCTTCCTGCTTTACAAGCCTGCAGGAGTGGTGCTGGGGAAATAAGGGTTACACGAGATCCTGTCGTTCACAATATAGTTGTAGTTTAGCTGCAGAAGGAATTCTGGACAGGGTAGGGGTTGCTGTTTTTTTTTACCCAGACAAAACTGGAAACAAAACCAATTCTCAGCTTCAGGTTTTCCTGGTGTTAATTTTTCTGTGAGCTCCTTGATAACCTGCTTTAGATTTCCCAGGCCTGTGTTCATGAGCTGGGCTTCTGATACATGAAAAAGTCCTTTGCTCTTTTGAGTTCCCTTTAAAAAATTGGTGATGCATATGAATAGGTTTGTAATTAGTGCTGCTTTTCATACTTTTTGATACCTCGTAATAGTTGCTAAAACTGGAAATCCCTATAAATATTAGATGTATATCAAAATAAAGTTTGTTTGGATGTCCTGGAGATAACAGGGCTGAACTAATCTTGGAATAAAACAACACTGAAAATATTTTCAGACCCATAAACCCCTAACAACCAGTAAAGGCTTTCATTATCTGTTTTATTTACTTTGGATATTAATTTTTGCACTTTTGGAGTAATTTAATCGTCACTATATGTTCTCAGCAAACAAAAGAAGAAATTCATTAAGAAACCATTGACAAGAGAATCCATTTGTACCACCCCTCAGTGCTTCTTAAAAAAGGCCAAAAGAAAAATGTAAGTATTTTTTTTTTTTGTCTTGAGAGAAGGTAGGAGATGCTGTGTATCCAGAAAAGGCCCAGCGAGCTTCCTCCAGCATCACCAGCAGCTGGTTTAGATGGGCCACCCAGTGGCGATGGTTTTGGTGGTGGTGAGGGTTTAATGCCAGTGTCTGTCTCCGGGGCGTTAGGTGAACACCGCGGGTTTGCCTCGTGCTGCCACGCGTCAGGTGACACCAAGCTGAGGTTAAACCACTGGACTTCAACGCCAGACCTCAGACTTGCTGTTACTCGACAGAACCTCTCTGGTCCCTGTCTGGCAAGGGGCTTTGGTGTTCATGCGCCGAGTATTGACACAAGAAGCAGATCTTCATGTCATGGCAGGAGCTCACAGATTGTTGATGTGGAGCAGTTTTGGTAGAGCAGGGGTGGTGATGAAGAACAGCATTACCCACGCTTGGAGTGTTGCTGCTGAAGGATTTGTGTTCAGCCCTGCTAGATATTTATCGTACAAAGCTACTCTTGTCTCTGTCACCGCAAGATGTTTCATATGTTCAGGTGTCTTGATTGCCAATGTGTTTCTTGCAGGAAAGCTACAACGGAAAAGGTTAAGGAAAAAAAGAAAGAAGATAAAAATGACAGTAAATTACAGCCTGTTTCCAAAAGTTGAGCAGCAGCAGCCTGCTCATGAGCTGGGGCTGCCCCTTGGGCCATACCCAACACCAGGAGAATGAAGATGGGGAGGAGGGAGAAAAATATTCAAGTTTCCTTCTGGGTGAGGATGGACAGTGACAGGCATGAACATCTCTGCTGCGCTAGCTGCAGAGGGCTCCCGACTGCTGCTTGTGGAAGCTGAAGAGTTTGCTCTTGCAGTAAATGCCTTGTGGTTTTGAAAAAGAGCTCGGAAACAGCCTCCCTTGGTGTTACTCTTGCACAGTTTTGTATTACTCTGTGGAAATAGTGTCAGTTCAGTGTTCACATCGCTCCCTAATTCCTCTGTCAGACTTTAGAAGGTTCAGTGACAGAAAACACCCAGAGCTTATCCTGGCTCTTAAGCAATGCTACTGTCAGAGACTTCCCTGGCTGCTTCAGAAACCCAAACCAATCCCACTTATATTGCAGCTGAAAATAAAGCCTTGCTCCTCCTCATTTTTTTTGCTTCTATAAAATAATTTTGGAATAACTAATACTTTACCTGGCTGTAAACTATTAATTTTGTACTGTTTCATATTTAAGCCTCCAAACAGAATAAAGAAGATCATAAAAGATTCTAAGCTAGAGACTGCCTCTCTCTACAGCCTTGATGGAGCAAGTCTGAAGGTGTAATTCCTTAACCTGTTACCCCAAACCACCCCGCTCCATGCATTTTCTCAGTCCACTGTAGCTGTGCCAGTATTCTGGTAATGCAGGAAGATCTTCTCCTTTGCCCCTATAATCCTTTAATCAAGTGTTTCTGTACAGGGTTGTCTTCTTCCTTTGTCGTACTTAATCCAGTTTGGAAACCCTTGACAACCCCTTTGGGGAAGAAATTGTTTCTTGGGTCCAACCTCAGCCTCCCCTGGGGCAACCTGAGGCCGGTTCCTCTTGTGTCGCTTGTTCCTTAGGAGCAGAGCCCGACCCCCCTGGCTCCAGCCTCCTGTGAGGAGCTGTCAGAGCCAGAAGGGCTCCCCTGAGCCTCCTCTCTCCAGGCTCCACAAGCCCAGGGCCCTCAGCCGCTCCTCACCAGAATCACTTATTTCATCACTTATTTTACAGCACTTCTGAGGCTTTTGGCTGGCACAGTTAGCAGATAATAACTTGATATTCCCCGTGCCCTCAGCAAGGGCACGCTCAGAGCAGCTGTGGGCGAGAGCTGCAGTTTGCTCAGAAAAGCGGCACTTTCCCCCCAAAAGAGATTTCTTTCGGTGCTAAAGTTGATTTTACGACACCCAGCCTCGATTATAAAGCCGCCTTCGAGAAAGGGAGTGGCCTCCTCCTTCCCAGGCCTCGGGCTGCCCGTTCCCGCCGCTGCCGAGGGGCCCAGGCCGGGCCGCCGCGCCGGGCCGCGGGCAGCGCATGGCAAGTGGGCGGCGGGGCCGCGGGCGCGGAGCTCCGCCTGCGCGGCCCGGGTGCGGTCGGGTGCGCGGCCCCCACGCCCAAGCTGTAGCTTTCTGCGTTAGAGCGCATCGCATCTATGCGCCCACATACCGCACAGGGGGCTGCGCGGGCGGAGTTCCTGCAAGGATGCCTGCACCGGCGTGCCTGTGTTTACTACACGTATTTAAAGGGCGGCTGAATGGGCGAGAAGGAAATCCCCTGTATGCTCCTGCCAGGCCTGCTGTCTTCAGTGGAGAAACGCAGAACTGAAGAGAACAAAGGGGTGTTTCAGAGGCCTCTGGAGGGTTCCAAAACTCACATTTTGTCTCAAAATTACTGTTGGACTCCTCTGCTTATTTGAAGTGACGTGTAGAGTAGGCTCAATGCAGAGCAAAGAAGCTGAGCTAAGCAGAGAAGTGATCAGGAGTACAGGATTCCCCCTCCGAATATCCTCCAGCCAGACCCTGCCAGGCTGCAAACCACTGCCATGGATTGCCCATATAGTATTCCGTGCTTTCCCCTGTGCTCCTCTGTTTGCTGTCATCATTTGCTTGCTCTCGATTTTCCCTCTCATGATTTTACAAGAAGTACTTCACTGTGTTTCAAGAAAAAAAAAATGTAAAACAACCACAAAAACAGACGAGTGATAAGTTTTACAGCTGAAGCAGGCTCCCAATCCTTTTTCTCCTACAGTTTTCCCTCTTGGAGTTAGTGAACTGTCAAGTTTGGCCACCTGGGGCCTGCAGCCCAGCCACCCCAAAGAGACACCAGCACCAAGAGCTGTTGGCAGCACTCAGATACAAGGAGACACAGAAAAGTAGGAAGAAGTTATTCAGGGTGAACTGAGGAAGCAGTGGAGGAAAATCTAAATTACTTTTACTAGACATCATAATAAGGGTGTTGCACTGCCATGAACTACTCAATCTGGTAATGGCCAGAACTTACACTATATTATCCTATACCATTGTAAAACTCCAGCTTGGAATGAGACCCCTCTCCGGCACTGGGTGCTGTACCAGGATGTGATAAAAATTACTCTGCTATCAAGCGCTGACACTGTGCTCCTGGAGCTGCCATGGATAAGTAAGCAAAAAGGTGACCAAGAATAACAGCAATGATGACATATGAGTTCAGGGACAGCCTGTCAGCACAGCAGACCTACAGACTAAGGGGTTTCAGTAATGAAGGCAAGTGTTACTTTAAGCACATGTTCATATTTGCTTATGTCTACTCAATCAGAAATTCCTCACGGGCATGGTGGTAGAGTAGAAATATATGAAGGTGAGGGAGCAAGGCTGCAGCTAAGGCTCAGGGTGGGCATATCATGCAAAAGAATGTGCAGGAAGGAAATAACAAAGGAACCTGCATGAGGAGCACATGAGCTGGATGGCCAGTATCACTGGCAGGGCAAAAGGGATCCAGTTAGCACACAAGATATATAAGCAACAATTATAGCAATTAAATATGGAGAGCATTGGCTTGAATCTGAGATGGACGTGGAGCTAGTGAAGGGTTGTTTGTTTGTGATTCCAGAAATGTTTGTTTGAAAATGAATGAAATGGATACATTCATTGGTATACAAACGAAGTGCACCATGTCTATTTCATTGTTTTGGGATTTTTTTCAATTTTTTTTTAATTGGGCTGCATGTAAATTAAGTACATGATTATAAAAGTAGTATGAAAGAAAAATATTTTAGTTCCAGTTAGGCATAATGGCTTACTCAACTAGCAAACAGTATTGGACTCTCGATAGGAATCCCTCTGTGGTTTGCATTCAGATCTCTAGAGCTTTCACTGCTAGCAGGCACAGACACTGTTATTCAGGTCCCTAACACTGTCTGGCTTTTCCCATAATTTCTTATCTCTTTCCCCTCAAAATGGCTTCTACATGACAACAGGTCATGGCTGCCTGCCTGTGCAGTTTTATTGCAGGGTAAAATTCAGGCGTACTGTCTTCACTTGTTGTGGTTCTTAATACAGTTTTAGCAAAATATAGGGACATGAAATGCAGACAAGTTGTGGCATCTCAGAATTAGTGGAAGTATAGTTTCTTTAGAAAAAGCCATTCTCTGTTCTTTCACAGTTATTCCATTTCCAATGTCAGTTCCCTCGCCTGACTGGTGCATTTGAAGAAGGGCAGTCATCAGAGTAACAGTTGTCAGGACCATGACTCTGCAAGAAAACTAGAGGTACTGACAATGTCACTTTTACATCAAGTACACACACATCAAGTTAACATCAAGGACTTTACATGAAAAGATGTTTAAAGTTGTAGAAAGTAAGACCATACAGAGGGTCTGAAACTCCCTACACAGTGGCAGGGTCTACCCCACATATGGAGAATAATTCCAGCATTTTGAGTTTCATTGTAGTACAAGTCTGTCTATACATTTGGACTTTTAAACACAGTGCAACTGATGGTGACCCTTTCATCTTTGTTTCTCCACTGATTTCTTCAAGACTTCAGCATTCAGTGTTACTTAGCCAGTTAGGGAGGGCATAGAGTGAATCAACCTCGGATTTTGCAGCTGCTCCTTAGGTTGACTTTCCACCTTGTTGTGGACAGGACATGGCTGCACTGTTTCATTTTCTTGCTCGAGAAAGATAAGTATTTTGCTCAGTATAGGATAACATTTTCTAGTTATAGCTATGAATACTACATATAAATGTATGCAAATACTAAAGATTTCACCCTTGTAACTTAGAAGGAAGACTTGGGAAAAAATGAACAGTATAAACAAATCATGGTAGTTGAAAACAAAGTGCCTAAAAGAAACAAAGAAAAATCCTAACCTCTGTAATGATCAGCTGAAACCTGGTGCATTTAAAATGGTTGCCTCTGGTGAAAGTAGAGCACCTCATCGCCTGATTGTGTCAGCAGAAGACTCCAGCTGTCTTCAGGGGAACCTACTCAATATGCACAATATTCACATTAAAAAATATTTTTCTAAAGACATTGAGAGTTTGATAAAGTGACGTGATCTTTTGCTTCTATTTCTTATCTGATACAAAGGTTCGGGACACATTACAAACACAACCCCACTATGTCTCTAAGTATCCACACAAGAGAATTTATTATCAGTGTTTTCTTTCCAGGTTGTCTAAAGCAAAATTTACCTTGGGCATCAGCATGTGTAGTAATTGAAAGTTATGCATTAAGAGTAGAAACACGGTAGGTATTTGAAGTTTCAACATGCAAAATTCAGTGAGAATGTTGAAACTGAGGTCTATACCGTTAGGTCACAGTCAGACAATCAAAAATACAGCCTGTGTTGATCTAGCATGTGTAGTGCTTCTTACCAATTTATACCACTGACCATTAATTCATTTCTAAGCCTGGATGTTCCTAGTTAAACATGTTGACATGGAATGCTAAGGAAAGCTTTATGTGCATAATTAAGCATAGTTATAAAATGCTTGAATAAATGTCCCCTTTGCAGCTTTTCCTTTACTCTTGTGTGTAGATGCTATAGTGTTATGGCACAAGTAATCTCAGAGCTAGCAATGAAAGACATTTTTCCTCACAGTCCTTAGAATGTGCAAGCTTAAGAGGACACTTCATCTTTTTCAACTCTCACGGCTGAAAAAGCTTGGGCACATGGCACAAAAACAAATTCCTGTTTCATAGGTAGTATGTCCACATAGGCTTTTGAGGCAGACTGCTCTGCTTGTGCTCAGAGCTTGCTGGAAACTGTATTAGGATGATGCCCAAGATAACACTCCTCATGATATGGCTTATTACCCTGAACTTGGTGCTGTACACAGTTGCTACCATGCGTGTAGCTACATGGCTTTTGATCTACACGTTCCCCAGGGAGGACTTTGCTGCTGCTTCTGCCAAAAGGCTCTGCTCGATGTGTTATCATCTGCCACTAATGGTAACGTGGCTGATATTGATGGGTAAAATACTGGTCTCAGTAAAGTCAATAGCAAAGCATCACTTATATCGGTGATTTTCCAAGTCTTACACTGCCTCCAGGTCTGTGTGTCTTTAATGTGAAAGGCAATCCAACGGTCACCAAGAGGCAGACTGAAGGAGACATGCATTGACTTCTTGTCTATTTCCAAAAAAATGGCTGGGATGAATAATTTTGATTAAAAATACTTTTTTTTTTCAAAACCATTTTTGTGAACATTGTTGGACCATTACATTACAGCTTGAGGCAGACAGCAAGCTTGGAATATTTTAGTCTGGTAGTTAAAATTTTGGCAAAATACTGAAAGTCTTGGCAGTTTTAACTGTATATATCTCTCCCAGCTCTCACTTGCAAAATGCTATGCAAATATTTTGGTTAGGCAGAATATGGCAAAATGAAAGAGTTTTTCTTCTTGAAGCTTTTCTTTTCTTCAGTTTTTTGTTTTCGCAAGACTGTTTGTTTTCCACACCTGTAAATACCATCCTGTTCCATACAGTTTGCGGTCCCAATCTTTTGTATCAGCCGTGATATCTTTGTGTTGTGGACCAATATTGCATCAAATGCTTTCATTTAAAAAAGCTGCAGTTATATTAAAAACTAGCTCTCTTGACAAGCAAATTTTCTTCCAGTATAGGATCCTTGATTCATTATAAAATCAAGTATGATATCTTTTTTAGAAAGATCATTAGAATCTTCCTAGGCTTTTCTGAAAGCTACATACACACAAAGATGTACATAATAGGAAGGAGTGGGAACTAAGAGAGTATTTTTCCTCTGCTTACAATATAATATTAATGTCAGACATTGCAATTACTATTTTTAAGGTCCTTCTTATTAAAAGGAGTGAAAATTACTCTGTGTGACAGTAAATCTACTCAGGATACTAAATAGTCTCCTCATTGTGCTGGGATATGTTTACCTTCAGGTTTGTGCTCCACGTCTTCTGAATGCAGCAGAACAGAAGCATGGGGCTAGAGAAGAGTTCCTCCATAAGATGGATAATGCAGCAGGGAGGAAAATAGAGCTATCAGGATAATGTTGCTAATAAGATTGTGTTTTTCCATTTGTTTGTTAGAAGAAAGGAGCTGAGTTTCTTTGCCCAGTCTAATGATAAGAAATTCAATTTAGCATTGAACAATACTTTTTTTAATCTTTTACAGTACCACTATATCCACCTTGCAAAAAAATGGTATAAAAAAATATCACAATCCTATGTCCTATTAAGCCCTTCAGACAAGGATCCAGTCATCTTTCATGTGTGTGAGACAAGAATCTCTGCCCTTCATCAGCATTCCTATCCCCACCTACTGTGACCTGAGTGAGGGCAGAATTTGTTCTGCTAGACTTTGCTTGCTATGTGCTAGAGGCAGCAGCCCAAAGTATCCCTGGGGTTCCTTTCTCACTTTTGAGGATCATTTCTCATTACTGTCTTAAGAAGAGCAAAGCCTCACTGACCCCAAACATGTATGAGAGAGCACATTTCACTTCCAATCTCTCCCTGTATTTAAGGATCACTAGTGAGACTAAGATTGCCTGCTGAGCTCTTGAATCTGCTTGTACTCCCGCCTTTTGGCTTACTGAATGTATCTCTGCAGTGTAGCAAATCAAGTTGACTTTTGTCTAAGTGTTCATGTGAGATGAAGGGGTTTGGCACTGGCATCAACACAACCATGGCTGGAACAAAATATGCAGTATTGTAAATTATATATAGAAAGACAAGCAGGTTACATAAACACTGCTCACTGGAAGCCATAAAAGAAAGCTTATTAATCAACTGTAACAAATTGTGCTCACTCAGAAGTACTCTGATTTGTTATTAATGAAAAATGCAAGGATTTTTCAGTTTAGGGTTTTTCGGTCTAAAGACAGACTTCAAACCTAGAAGACAAAGTGGTCCAACCCATGCATCTTCCTGTGTGATTTCTAGTTTATCAGGTGACTGCCCTTTGTTTTCAGTCCCATCAGATGTTATTCACCAGCCATGTCCATAGTATCTCAATACTTGTGATTGGTTTATAATAATGAAGGTAAGTTCATCATCAACAAATTTAAGTGGGAAATCTGAAGTTGCTCTCTAACATTATTGGCAAGTTTTTGCAGTAGTACTGCAATGTAAACAGTGAAGTGTAGAGACTCTGCAGTTTGTGGGTTTTGTGTTTTTATCATGGATTATATGACAGTGCTTTCAGTGGAAGGTTCCTTCCAGTCCTATGTAAACATTTTCTGAATATGCTTCTCTATTTTCCTTTAGCTCTTCTAGGAAAAGTAGCTTTAATAACATTACCCTATATACCCTTCATATGGACATACCTTCTTATTCTTCCAGGACTCAGATTGTTTTCTCCTTCTCGGAACTTACATGAGAAATTGTTTTATGATGTCATTGATCTTACTAAAGTGCAGTAAGCATTTAGAGGTCATCTGAGTCTGTATATGCATTTGTACAATGCAAACCCTAGTGTATGTGGAGTACCTGGAAACTATCCATACTGCATGAATGTCAGAGATATCCCTTGAAAGTGGCAGTGTGTGTAATCAGACTGTGTTGCTGGATAGAATAGCAAATATTAAAAAAAAAAATTAAAAAAAATAAAAAAAATCACATCAGCAAGCTGTCTGAATATCATTGATATTTCAATTCTTCTGCTGCTTGTCACATTTCTCCTCTGGTAACATTGCTAAAAATCAGTGACATCAGGTGGACCTGCCTGTCTTTCCTCCCAGCCTGGGGAAGGCATACAAGCCCACTGGGAGCCAGCCAAATGCGTTTTGTGTCACAGCAAGTGCATGTTCCTTCACTTCACCTGACAGTCAGCAACACGGCGCAGAGCTGTCTGCTGGTGAAAGAAGAGGTTGGGCAGGACAGTGCAGGGTATCTGTATGCCAGAGAGGCCCAACTATATTAAAGCCACCCACTGCTGAGCCATCTGCAGGTTATTACACATGATAGTGACTTGATGAACAGTGAATTATTAGAAAGGAGTCACACTATGTCCACTGCACTGGCTTAAGAGCATCTCCTCCGGCTAGGCTGTTGTTTATCTCTTCAGCTTACTTTCAGTATTTGTTTTTAATTCATATACTGGCAGTGACACATGGCAGGAGTCCACAAATGCATAAGATAGCAGCTGGTTGAGCCCCACAGGAACTTTCTTTTGACAATAAATCTGAGGAGCAGACAGCAAACCATACTTTTGTAGGTACAGAGAAGGTCAGTCACTTCAATGCTTACAAACATGCTTACTACAGGTCCATTACTTACTTGGAAAGCAAGAATGCAACATCAGTATAATGGTAATTGCAGGGTAGTTCCCTAGAGATCAGGGAGGTGGGAATTTTGATGTCCCCCCCTTTTGAGGGGCCTCTTTGATGCTGACATAGTATGAACAGCCAGTGGGTATCCTGCATGTACCAGGCTTGCACAAGGGAACTACAGTTACTCACCTGCCTACTCTTGACATGAATAGTTGCCACATCTTCTTGAATAACTAAGCTACAGATGAATAATTCAAAGTGATTTATCTGTTGTCAGGTTGAGCAGGCATTGGCTTTCAGAAGCACCACACAGTGGTGTAATGTCCTTGCTAACTCCAGGGGTAATGTTTTTTACTAAAAGGCCATCAGTGGGGTTTTTTGGTCTTGTTTTTTCTCCCTCTCTTCTCTATCTTAATAGAGAATAATATCCCTGTATCTTGAGGTATCAGTAACCAACCTGCCCTCCCCACAGAGTGGGGATCAGTTTCTATCATCAGACCAGTGAAGAAAGGACTGCCTTCAAACCATACCTGCACAACAAGCTGCATCATGAAAAAAAAGTCCTTACTTAGCCTCAGTCATGCAATAGGAAGGCTTTGGCTTTTTCCTCTTGTGATGGCAGCCAGGAGGAGCTGAAATGCAAAAGAAGTTTCCCCCTTCTCTCAAGTACAAATCTCCCATGAGGCACATCTCCAATCTTCATCCCTACCATTGCCCCAGTAGGGTGTGTTTCCCCTGTGCCTGGAGTATAAGACCTGTTCTGACCCCAGTTTGAATGGAGGGTGCAAGACACCACTTGAACTGAACACTCATCATTGACAGCTTCAGGATATATTGCAAGCATATAGTAAAAAATACTGTTTGTGTGTTTCCCTTTTTCTCATCCTCCACTCAGACCGCCCACTGCAAGCCTTCCCCCTGGGTTCTGCTGGCCCAGCAAAGGAAGGGGCTCCGCCTGCAGAGCAGAAAGTCTGCCCCAGCAGCACAATGGGATTTACAGCAGCAAAGCCAAATTCTCATCATCTGCCTTACTTCTCCAAGCACTGTCAGGAGCAGAAGACATGTACCAAGTCACCTGGCCTCCAAAGAAGCTGGTGACAGAGCACAGGGGCTGCTAAGCAAGCAATGGAAAAATGAATTACTAATGCAAGTACACCAACTCTGCCAAGGATGGATTTGGCCCAAAGAAGCAGCAGGAGTGCAGCACATGAAAAAGTCAGACCTTGGGAACCAGAGTCCCATGCCCTACAACCCACACTGACAATGCTGTGCACACACAAGGACAGCCATACAACTCCACAAATTCTCATCTTCAGTTCTCTAACTCTGTAGTATCACTCCTCAGACTAAAAACTTAATGAGTACTTGCCAAGTTCTTGTAGTCACACCAAATTTCATAATTTAAACATGTTTTGAAGCTCCAGAGAAAAAATGTACATCAGTGGGAATCAGCCATCTGGAAAGCTTTGGAGTCTTTTTTTTGCTCATTTGTTTGTTTGCAATTCATCTCTTCCAGTACTGTAACTGTAATTTAGTTATTTATTTAATTTTCAAGTTTTTACATTAGAACATGAGTTTTAACTAATAGATGAAGGCATAACTCATGCAGGAATAGTTTACTACTATCCAAAAGGTAAATGATTCCCAAATGACAAATGACGTTTGTGTCTATGCCAATGTATGACCCATTGCTTCTTCCTATTTCTTGTAATGTCATTTTTTCTCTTGCCTCACAAGTTGTAAGTGAAGGGTAAGGTCTCAAATTTATGGTACAAAGAGACAGGAGCAGTCTCACCAGCCATAACCTATTATAAATATTATAGGTCAAATCATCAGAAACAGAAAGAAGAATGATACAAAATGCCTTCCAAAAATATCTTTCAGAATATAACATGAACCTATCCCAGCTGAGCTGCACATTATATCTTAAAATATATGCCAGCTCCACCTCCATACAAAATCAAAACTGCTTTAAATAAGTGATTGGGTTATAACTGCTACCTTCACACTTTTTTAAAAAAAACTAATAATAATAATATCCTTGCTGACATGAGTTTATGGACCATATTATTCCTTTCATAATACGAGTCTATGGATGTTGCATAATTCTGTTTAAAGAATAAGAAATAAGAGTGAAAAAGAGACTTATAGAGTATGGTTTCTTCTCAAACTGCACCCTTCACACACTCCTATTCACACTCTGCAGGAAAACATCAGTGTCAGTCCTACCAGCATTGGAAATGGTAGACAAAGTCCTCGGTGAGAGACCAGAAGAAGCTGTATGGTAGATTGCCTCTCAGTGCTGCTGTTCAATAAATAAAATCACAAGAATATCCATATCATATTGGAGTTTGAGAACCAGCAATAGCTTTTTCAGAAATAAAACACAACTTGGATGTTCCTTATGGGATGTCTTAAAGTTACCTTAACCAGAAGGGCAAGATGATGTTATTTTTCATGGTGATGTTACTTTTCATATCTGATGCTTCAATCATAACACTATGATTAAGTAAAAAAAAAAAAAGGCAAAGTGAATTGAATATCTGCTCTATATTCAGTCCAGCTGTCACTATCACTAGCACTGTATTCTTGCTGTTTATGGGGGTGGGAAAAGGCTCTGTCTACAGCAGAGCCTTGTACTCAGAAGGACAGACTCTACCTTTTTGCCCAAAGGAGGAGGTTTTCCAAAAAAAAAATGAGGGAAGGTTGAGAAAAAAAACAAAATACCTCTTCCTTGCAGCACCTAGACAACCTAAAAATTCATCCATCACCTCACAGTTAGAAGTAGCAAAAGCCAGCTAGAGTCAGCTACATCTCCTAATTTCCAACCTACCTGCCTTTATTTTCAGCCTCAGGAAAGCCAGGCTTAACCCTTCTCTTACTAATTTCTGTAACTGGCATGGTCTCTTGTCCTAATTCTGGCACTGTGCCATCTTTTTCTGGCCAGTGTTTTGTTTTGTTTTATTTGTTTTGAGTCCTCCATTTGAGGCACCTTGTGGTGGTTTGACCTTGGCTGGATGCCAGGTTCCCACCAAGCCACTCTATCATACACCCCCTGGTTAACTGGGCCAGAGGGAAGCAAATAAGATGAAACTCACAGGTTAAGACAAGGGCAGTTTAACAAAAAGCAAAGCAAGGCCATGCACTGAAGTGAAAGGAAACAAATATTTCCCATCATCAGGCAACGTCTGACCCCTTTTTGGGAAGCAGCGCTCCAAATGCATAGCAGTTGCTCTGGAGGACAAGTGGATGCTCCCCCCTTTTCTAGATTTTATTGTCAAGCTGACATTATATGGTATGGAATATCCCTAGATTTTATTGTTAAACTGACATCTGTTAAACTGACAACTGAATACTCATTTGGTCATTTGGGGTCAGCTGTCCTAGTCCTGTCCTCTCCCAAAATGTTGTCCACCCCATCCCACTGCAGGGGAATTTTGGAGAAGCAGCCTTGGTGCTGTGCGAGCCCTGCTCAGCAGCAGCCACAACAGAGGTGTGTTATCAGCACCTTTCCAGCTCTCAGTGCAAAGCACAGCACTAGCAGGGCTGCTATGGGGAAATCTAGATCCACCTCAGTCAGACCCAACACACACCTAAATGAGAAAATAGAGCCAGGAGAATTGAACATGAATTGGAGGAAGAGAGAAACTAACAAGTGAGCTATGATAGCAAAGATGACTTTTGTGGAAATGAAAGCTGCACAAGCAGGGGAATGGAAGGACACGGAAACAATAATGCGAATAAATAAACAGAAGATAGTAAAATTTAAGAGATGGACAAAAAAGTGTAACACCAAAACAATAATTTGTTATAAAGAAAAGAAAAACATTGGACTGCAGGAGCAAAATGGAAAGGAATTAAAAAGAATACACAATTTTATTCCCAAAACACTTAAAAGGCCAATAAAATGTCCAATATGGAACAAAATTCAACATTCCTTAAAATAAGATGGTGTATGACCGTGGAAAACATGGCAGCAATTTTCAGGATTATTTCCCTGCCATAGCTCAGACAAAAAACTGTAGGTGTGGAGTAAATTTTTAATTGAGAGCTTAAATGATGTACATGTTCACAGCAGTGCATCCCTCCTTCCTCTTCCATCAGTGAAATTCTTTCAGCAAGTATCAACTCTCGATTTCAAGTGCCACTGTTGTAAATAAAGGCTAGTCCTCTACGCTTTCTGTACTTTCTGATAGTACATTGCTTTCTGACCGCTGTCAAGCAAAGCTCCAATTGAGAAATTTCTCTTGGAAAATATATTTTAGTGGAACATGGCAACCTAATCAAAGTAGCTGTTTATAGCCTTGGGAGGCAAAAACCCAACTGTTAACATTTGGATAATTCTACAATTAACATTTGTATGATCTTACATCTTGATGTGAATATATTTGAATGCTTTTTGGTGCTGCATAATAAAGAGCTGATTACTAAACTTAGCAGCACTTCATGTAGATTAGACATCATAATTGATGCTTACAGAACAGGACCCAGATAAATTAATTTTATGTTGCTCCAATTTCACTGGTTTAAATTAAAGAGTTACATAAAGGGCCTTTATACCACAAGAAAAATAAAAAAAAAGTACATGCATTCATGGGTGATAGCAATCATATTTGTTTGTTCTCTGGAAGTGAGTTGATGTGGTGTTATTCCTGCCCAGGTTGAGCTCTCCCTCACTCAGTGCCTTGTTCTGCAGTCTCGCTGCATCAGACTTTAACTTCCTCCAGCCTCCCTGGGCTCAGGCATTTTCTCTGCCCTCTGCTTCTTGTACACAGACTACATTACAGCCTTGCACAACTGCCCTGTCCCAAACAAAACCAGAATGACACTGCACACATTGGATTTTTTCAATCCTGTAGCCATCCTTTTCTAGCACTAAAGCCTTGGGTATACCATAGGTCTTCAGTTCACAATTCAGGAGCAATAGCAGGAGAGGTGTTTAGGCAGAGTCGCTTGGGGAGTAGCCCACACAGCAACTTTCCTTTAGCTGGCCTGCCTAGACAAATAAACAATCCAAAATCCTTCTGTACTGATACACATTCTTCTGCTTCCCTTCCTCCACTTCATTCAGCTCTTCCAAGGAGATGGAGTCCACATCTGTCCTAACATCATCTGTAAGTCCAGGCTTTAGCAATTTTCCAAAGATCTGTCTCTACGCACAAATTTTGGAAGAAAGGAACCTTACCTAGAACAGAAATACTCTTGTTTCTTTCTCTAGAGCCTGTTCATGTACTAAAAGCCTTTAATGATCAACCTGCATAAATCCACTGGCACCATACTGTGCCTTCAGCAGAAGACAGGCTGACAGAGATATCAGGTACAGATAATTTACAGTAGTCAGGCTGTACCTTGTGTATTGGGATAGATAACCCAAATCATCCCAGTATTATACGTGGGAGACAATTTACTGTATAGATGCCAGACCTGAGGCCAAGCAGCAAGATTTACTCCTCCAGAGTCAGAAATGTAATTTATCTGCAGCTGATCAATGAAAGCCTGAAGTAGATGGAACAGCTCCAGGATTGTATTATGGTACAAAGCCATTAGCTTAAGTGCACCTTGCAGCCCTGGACATTTTCCTCCCAAGCAGGTGTCATGAGCACCAGCTCCTAGAGATGATCTTCTTCACTGTCTCAGCAAATCATGAGCAGGTTCTGCATGCTCCAGTATAATTAACAGTGGTTAAGGAGCTCTGTAAAGAGTTTAACTCCCTCCCAGGCACTGAAGGGGTTTAAAGCCATGCTCCAAACCTTGCATTGAAATGCAAAGTGGTACTACCACATTATGGAGTAAAGGAATGACTTGGGTATCTCACTCCAGAAGACTTTGTGTTCTGCCAGATTCAACACTCCAAGATATTTGTCCTGCTGTGAAAGATGAGAAAGCTCATCCTTCTCCTTCACAGATCCTGTAAGGAATATCAGAGAAGACATTTTGTATGTCAACAAGGAAGAAGGAACTCCCCGAATCTAGAATTTAACTGCAACACAAAGAATCCTGCATCATCACTGAGTACTGAAAACGCTAGTATGAAATTCTGGCTCCTAGTAAAGCTGGCCTATTCCAAACACTCTAATCTAAAATGGTATTTATCAGCAAAGTCATAAAAGCAGGAACTCCCATCATCAATGTTTGATGAAAGGAAGGAATAGATATTTTTTTTTTGTGCGTGTGTAATCCCTAGTTAAATATTGGCAGAAAAGGGAGGTGAAAACAACAGGCAGGGAAAATCCTATAATCAGGCCTCATTAATACTGTAGTTAATTGATTTTCTACTTAGATACCAAGGAGCAGTAGGAAGCTTTCTTTAAGGTGGGTAGTAGTTTAGCACCCATTGGAGAGCAGAGATAAATGGAAATACTAATATGTAAAAAATGTGAACTTGTTCGCTTTTGAAAACTTTGACCGTTTGCTTCAAAAGTTAGTATGAAAATCACCAATACAGTTTTCATAGACTAGTTTAAGTTTTAAAAGAATTGTTCCTCTCCCTAACTTTACATGCTAAAAAAAAAAAAAAAAAAAAAAGAGATGTAATTTTCACTGTTTGTGAGATCTCCCCTCTCCTTTTATTCTACCTGGGGAAACATAAATTGCAGAATCCAGCATTGCTCATCTCTGTCTAATCACTTGGCCTACATTTTGATTCTCCTTTCATGCAGCGACTCAGTGCTATGACTAGTGAGACATGGAGAGAAAAGCATAACTTATTTTCACAGAATGACAAAAAGGGCAGTAACTTCCCAGGTGCTCCTCCATCGTGCCTAAAGAGACACCAACACAGATTGAACTGCTCTAAATTCTCAGGGTTTGTCTACAAAGGGCTGTTTTAATTCAGTTCAGTTAAACTCATGCAGGCTTTTAAGTGAGTGGTGCAGACCAAGCTTAAAGAAGACCAACACAGTGCCAGAAGGGTTCTCCAGGAATATTATCAAAGTAATGGTCTGTCTAAACACACAGATATGCTTAGATGGGATACAATGGAACCTAAACCTCATATAGATGCAAGGCAGGTAAAGATATCCCAAAATACAATTTATCTCCTACCTACTTATAAACTCACCTTCTGAAACACTGTTGGGTACTGAGTATGGTAGAGCAATAACCTCATCACTGCTGCAAAGCCTGTATGCTTTTATTCTTGTCTTTAAGGATGTCACTTCAAGAAATCAAATATCAAGTACACATGGAAATGCACACCTGCTATATGTATGATATTGTTCTGTATATAGGCTGAGTGCCGTAGACAGACTCTGATGATACAAGAGTAGGCAGATTAGTATTTATTGAGTCTTGAGATAACTTGAACACAGGATGGAAATCTCACTATTGCTCTCAGAAATACCACACACCATGTCAGCAATGCCATAGGCTGCAGAACATGGGAGGCCTGTGGCATGCCCCAGCATCCTGGCTCATTGCTTTCCCTGCTCAAGGACTGTCCCAGTGAAACCACACTTTTGGCTTTTCCCTTAAGCTTTATTATCAATGCAAGGAAACAGACACATGCCCTCCTCACCTGCCCCCAAAAAACCTCTGAGCCTCAATATATCCATTATATTAGTGCTGATAAATTCTATCAATTTAAATCTAAGAGCAATGCTGCCTTACATGTCTTTCTAGAACAAAGTGCACCTTTTTACTCTTCTAAAACCTTTTCCTATTTATACCCTGCTTCAACAGCTGTGCCTTATTCCCCATTCAACATCCATTTTCCCTTAAGAGGGATAATTAATTTAGAACTTCAGGCAATAAGGTGAGAAAACAGCTTTCCTAGTGTTGCTTTTCTTTTCTTAACCATTAAATGGTGTAATTCTGCCACACATTTACACTGAAACAGGGGAATATACCTAAAATCAAAACCAGAAAATAATTCCTTTTAATACTATGTTAACATAATGAAACACAGGAGGAACTGCACAAGTCTTATTTCTCTACTGCAGTATTAGTTCATCATGGCTTCTTAGGTACTAAAAAGTCAAGAACTGACAAAATTAGGCTTTGATGTGTCATCTTCACTTATGCAACCACATGCTTGCCCAAGAAGTATTTTCTAGAACCTCAGGTGCAGGAGCAGTACTTGAGAGATTTCTTTTCCCTGTCAAAGCAGACTAGCCTGTTTGCATTTATTCAAGCTTTCTATACATGCTCCCTACTTTGTAGTCCTGAAGGCTGCCAGCAGTCATCTGTTTCAGTTACCACCTGAATCTCAGCTCAGATCTTTCTTACCTGAGATGATGGATCCAAGAGATCATACTGACCTTGCAAAAAGGCAAAAATAAAAAATAGGTCCTCAGGCTAAGGGAGCTGTCATCGTAGCTCTTTTGTCTGGTCTGTTTCTTGGATTTTGTTGACCCTTACAAAGAAACTCATCCTCTATGACTAGATCAGGATGACTCAGTGGCATCCTACTGCCAATACGGTTTTAAATTCTCCATTCTCTAAGGACCCATAATCTGGGAGATTACCTCCCTTGCTGTCTTGGGTTACTGTAGCCCCCCTGTGGGGGGGGCTACTGTGAGACCTGGTCCGGGAGACAGTGACGCAGCTACTTTATGGCCGCATGGGTCATTAACACGCTGACACCAATGTGGTGGACGGCAAATGGCGTTTATTGGTGGGTAACACCGCGTTATATAGCCTAGGTTCTACGGTGTCACATCCTCATAAAATCAAGCGCTATTGGCTATCAAGCTGTCCCTACCTTCCCGTACAGCGTGGAAAACTTCCGAACGCCAGACCCTAACTACCACAGGTTACTTTGGTGCTCACAGCAATCTTGCCTTGATATCTCAGTGAAGCTGCAAATGCACGCATCACAATAGAGCATAGGTGTCCTGAGAACATACAACCAAGCATATATTGATGATCTCAGTTATTTAGCAAGATTTGTGCTTATGTCCAGTCACCAACCTAAGACTGAGGTCAAAGCCGTTTTGGTTTTAAATGAATAGAAAAGGCTTCTTCATGATGTAGTTGCATATGTGGAGTTAGTTATTCTGTATCCATTGTGCAATGAGTGACTTCTGCTAGCCTACATTTTTGCATGATTTCCCTTGAGAGCTAAAATGCCATTCACAATGGTGAAAAATATATTACCTTCCCCACACACCCCCAATAATGGCACAGTGTATAAAGTATGGAAATGAAAATATTCACATATGCAGTGCTCTATCACTGTCAGTCTACTTTGACTCCTCTTATTAAAATCCAGCTTTCCAACTGCCCTGGTTTCAGTGAGAACAGAACTAATTCTGTTCAGTGATTTTACTTTTCAGCTCATTTCTTCTAACTCACTGCACTGTCTGCAGTCAGCAGCCTGTTTTCCCAGGCACTGTCTGCTGCCAGCAGTGAGAACACCCCATGGGCAGAGTTCCTACCAAGGGTTGGGGTGCAGACCAAGGCCGCTGCTGGATCTCCTGCACCACACTGGGGGGTGCAGGAAGGAAAGGCAGCACCTGCAGGGAGGAGCAGACTGGGCAGGTGACCCCACACTGACCAACAAGGGATTCCAGCCCATAGACGTCATAATCGGTATAAAGCAGGGGGATCTGGAAGATTTATAGCCGCTCGCTCTGGGGGCTCCCGGGCTCCTCTCCCCTCTTGGCCCACTTTGCCAGCTTTGCTCAGCTTGGCTCATCCTTGGAGCATCCCAGGAAGACTCTGTCCTGCCTTTGATCCCAATCGGTGTGTTCCTGAACCCGGTACCAGAATCCAGCTCCTGAACACAGCTCCTGTCTGCTGCGGGGCCCAGCCTGGGACTCCCCAGGTGCCTGCTCCACAGCACCAGTGGTGACAGTGATGGAATTACCATCAGGGGGTTAGGTTCCATACTGGTTTTGTATATATTTGTACATATTCTAGTTTTATTATTAATATTTTCATTCAAGCTGTTCTAGTTCCCTTTTCTAATGGCTCAGTCTCTCTCCCTTATTCCCTTTCTCTTCCCCTTTGGGGA